>JAQQAE010003449.1:0-20214 GCA_029823295.1 Pseudamia nigra | reverse complement strand
ATTTATTTTTGTTGACTTTTTAACCCTCCTGTTGTCCTCAGGTCAAAATGACCTGCCACAGGGAGGACACAAGGTGTGTACAGAAATGAGGACAACAGGAGGGTTAAGATCAGTCATTTTTACTCTGACTCCTTGAGCAAATTGTAACTGAGTAATGGTAAAAGGCATTCTGTAAAGCAAGTACCGAGAAGGACATTTTAAGGAAAAAACTACGCAAGTACGGTACATGTAAATGAGTAAATGTACTTGAGTACTACACGCCTCTGGATTAAAAAATAACAAATCTATGTGAACTACAGCTTAATATCAGAGGCAAAACGTAGGGTACGATCTGAATCTGAGTGATGATGTATGAAATAAGCCCACTAATGAATCAGCATTTCCAAATCAACATCCCTATTCAAATCAAACAACCCCAGGATGAAAAATAAGGGTAGGGTAATTGACCAGAGCCTAATTTGGAGAGTTAAAGGGAGAGACTGAACAAATTTCCCCCCAGTCAGTTGCCAGCGCTCTTTTCACGCCTCGGCGCTCACCCGTTCTCTATATCTAAGCTAGACTGTAACTAATCATCTGCGCTGCCTATCTGCTGGCCTTGGCTTCAAGGAACACTTTGAGCACAGAGAGGCTCCGCTAACTCGAGACTATAGCGGTTGAGGAAACGGTGCCAAGGACAAAGGTTTTTAAGACAATGGAAAAAAGTCTGCTGGCGTCAGTGTGCTCATTCTCTGTGCAGAATTTCAAAAGAGGAGACCCGCCCTCCATTAATATTTATTCCACACCTTAAAACCCAAGCCCAGGAATATAAAAAAATATGTTTTTGTTCCTCTCATAAAGACACGGTGCATATGGGTGAGGTGCAGGGAGGGTATACTAACCTGCTGGTTCCTCTGTGCTGCTCACCACAGCTGTGGGGTTGACCACAGGGATTTCTGAAACACACATAAGACACACAGAGTAATTGAGCCGGTTTAATGTAAATCCATACCTTTCAAATATGCTCTAAGTGATGTGACTGCATTCCTACTGCATGTGCGTGTGTGGTCAAACAAATGAAGTATGTCTGAACTCGTTTAAGGGGAACTGAAAAATTTTTTGAAATACACGTTCTGTTTTGAATATGAATTGTGAATGTATGGATGTGTAATTAAAGCCGCCCTCCTTTCAGAAGTGATTATTTTTTTCATCTTTATTCATCATTTACTGCGTTCACTTAAATTTGCTGAAATGAGTTTATGAACCCTTTAAAGTCTGAACCATCAAAACAAGGTCATAAAATTCTAATTCTTTGAAACTGGAGTGTTTATTAGACCTTCAAACCACTGAGAAAAGAAATATATAAAAACACTCTGTATAACTGACTTTTGTTCTGTATCATATTTGATACATCAGGTATTTGCTGCAAATCATTGTTCACCTTTTTTTAAATAAACAAAAATATACTGAAAATAACATTTATTTAAACTTTTGACAAATCCTGTGTATCTCTCCTTCCTCAGCATGCTGCATTTAGTTTACTGTATACAACTGTTTTTTAAGGAATAAAAGTATTCTACTGATGAATTAAGGGTCTAGAAAACATATGTATCAAATATGATACATTAGGCTTTAAAGGGTGTTAAGAGATTAAAGTGTGGACTTAAAAGTGAGATGTAGCTTCGAGTGAATCTGTGGATCTAAACTACAGCATGCACATGAACATATGTGCACACAGACATGCTGAATAAACACAGACAGACTGACAGTATACTTATTGGTGGTGAGACGAAGACAAGCTCAAATAAACCAAACATTCCATCATCCAATGTGGTGGTTTCACTGTCATTTTAAAGGAGACATTGTTTAAAAAAGTGTTCCTCTTTTCAATTTTAAAATAGTTCTGGAGCTCTGAAAACAATGTAAAATTATCAAAACACTCATGCAATAGAGAAACACAGACAGATAATTTCATTTAACTTGACCTAAAAGAAGCCACTATGTATTTCTGGGTTTTAGTGATGTCACAAATACAAATTCAGTGTCCTCAGACAGACCTCGAGTACCACTAATACCATCAGAACCACCAGGATCATCCTAGATCCTAGCAGGGTGTCTACATGATGGTATCCATGGCACTGACAGAAAAAGCGTAGGGTCAGCAGCCATGCATTTACCTTAAAATTTCAAGATATTTTCTATTAAAAAATGCTGGAAATAGTTTTTGTGTAAAAAATAAAAACCACCCTTTCTGTATTCAAAATGTCCTTAAATTAAGAGAAGGAAATTATAACTTAACTTGCTTGTTTTTGAAACATGTTACCGTATGTGTGAACAAATGTTAAATATAAATGTTTTTCTGCTTTGCGCATTAAACTATAAAACAAACTAACTCTTTAGTTTCAAAAAAGTCTTGACATTTCAAATACTTAGGAGTTAGAATGTGAAGTGATTTGAAATTGGTATTGCTGTATTGAATTTAAGGTGTGGTCAACAATGCTGGCAAACTAGCTACCGTATTTTCCGCACTATAAGGCGCACCTAAACGCCGTCTATTTTGTCCAAATATGACACTGCGCCTTATAATCCGGTGCGCCTTATAATCCGGTGCGCCCTATAGTGCGGAAAATACGGTAGTAGCCTTTGGTTTGTTGCAGTCCATGATACATGTTTAGACCGCTGACCTACCAGTCAACACGCCTTACAACCTCAGAGGTGCACGGACTCATGCACTCACTCACAGAGTTGAAAACAGTCACGACTGTAGCTACGGAGCTAGCAACTGTAGCTCATCTAACCACAGGATGACTTAGGAGAGACAGCCTGCATTTCAGATTCCTTCAACATATGGTACAGGTGAGAAAAAAACAGACATACTAGCTTGACAACTGTGAGGTTGTAAGCCGTGTTGATTGGCAGGTCACCTGTTTAATCATTTACAATTGCCACCATGAACAATCGGTTACTAGGTAATTTGCTAACATTATAGACTTCACTTTTAAGTTGTACGTATGTATTTTTGATTTGTTTGGAGTGGTTAGTAATTCTGAGAGATTCATCCATCCATCCATCCATTTTCTACCCCTTAATCCTCATGAGGGTCGGGGGCGGGATGCTGGAGCCTATCCCAGCTGACTTGAGCGAAGGCAGGGTACACCCAGATTCAATGGATAGGAAAAGGATAAGCAAAAATAAGTACTGTATTTAAAAAAAAAATACATGTACTGTATGTTACCAAAAAAAGTCATTCATTTATCTTTAAACCATCAGACATGGAAACAACCTGTTTGGAAATGACCAATAATGTGGACCTTATAAACACTTGACGATCAATTGTCCATTTGGCATTTTTGGCTGAAACTTACTTAGCCATGCCTGTTCAAAATCAGCAGAATATGTCTCCTTTAAGCCATATGGCCACCATCTCATAACAGTACAAGAAGTAACATGAGTCAAGCTGTGGCTGAAATACAGTTTAAGCCAGTGTTCATCTTTGTATAAGTCATTGTATTCAGAGGTCAGGCTGTGAAAGAGCTCATCCTTTATGGCACATTCATTTGAAAGACATTGTTGTCCCTCAGCAGATGCTGGGTTAACACTGTTGTGTAATCTCCATGAAAGCATGTACAGACAGATGGACAGATTTTGGATGAACTGTCTTGAGACAGATGCAGCCCTCCCTCTCTGTGCCCGCTGGCTACACTAGAAAGTGCCTTGTGGAATTCCTCCAGGACTTCTCTTCTAATCCCATGCAACTTTCCAATACAAATGCTAATGCTAACAACAGGGCCCCTGCTTTTACTGTAAACAGAGTGAACTGGAACGCTGGCTCAGCATCCACCCAGAGGATCTGCTTTTGATTGGATTTGAATGTTCACGGTTTGAGACAAATGGGTGGGAGTGTGTTGGCGTGAGGCAAGGGCATTTTTTGAGGCAAAAGCAGCAGTTGTCCCTCTGAAATTATGGACACCCCACCAACAAAAACAAACAAGTAAACTGAGCTTTGTGCAATCACAGCTGCTCAAAGCCAGTCTGAGTCATGTGCCCTCACGGCCATATCTTGCGAAGACGGACAGATGATGAAAGGATCATTCAAATGAGGGTTGCTGCCATCATACTAATTGGCGGCTTAATGGCTTTGTCTTCTGTCTGTCGGTCCAGGAGTCTCAACAGGAGGTAAGCTGCCCATATTGACACACAGTTGTCATTACCACTGCTTGTAATTGGTCCAGAAGCCTGCATGTGTTTGTGTATGCACTTTTCTCCTTGTTTCACTGGATGTTACAATGTCACTCAAACGACCAGTGCCTGCCATTCATGACCACAGTTGTGATCTCCCTGCCCATCCGCCATCTGCTCCGGAGCTGCATGTGTGTGAAGCAACATGGCACCATGTGGCACAGTGCAGCAAAGTTCGGTACGGCACTGGGCAGCATGGCCTTGTTGGAGGTTTTCTAGGCATGTGTGCACAATATGTGCCCATGCTGCCTGGCACACAGTGTGGTGGAAGGTTGCCCTCTTTTAGACATGCCTGCATGTGACAGGAAACTGGCGCACACTTACTACCAGAGTCCAAATATTGTACATGAGAATAAAAATAACCAAATTCTCATCCTACTCCCTGTCCAACAGCACCAAAAATCATCCCCACCCTCATTGAACATTACATTTAGATTAAGGAGCATGTTTTACAAGTATGGGACAAATGAAGACACCAAATTATAATTTTTCATTTCTTTGTGGATTTTCATTTTCAGTTTTCTTATTTATTTTGTTCCTTTTTGTTCAATTTTATTGATTTTTTTTTGTTATTTTGTTGATTTTCTTTTATTATTTTGTTCACGGTTAGTTCCTTTTCCTAAACTCACACCAAAAAAGCACAAATCAATGCATTAACACACACAGTAGGTGTAGATTTCAGGGGGAATGTAGGGGATTCATCCCCATCAGTATTCATAAAATGTCTATCTATCCCCCCAATGAAACAGTTTAAACTCTAATAAATATATCAAACTTTTGTTGGGGTACCTTTGTTCATTGAATATTATTTTTCTTTGTTTTTTTCTATAATTTTCTCAAATATTTTATTCAGTTTTTATCACATAGACTTCAGTTGTCTTTTTTTTCCTTAACTATTTTGTTCACTTTGGGCATAATTTTGTTCCTTTCTGTTCATTTTCTTCCTTATTTTCTTCCTTTTCATTCCTTTCCATCATTTATTCTTCTTATTGTTGCTTGGCTTGTTGTTAATTTTTGCTCATTTTGTTTATTCTATTGTTTTCATGATCAGCTTTGTTCATTTTGTTCACTGTTTTGATTATTTAGTTACTCATTTTCTCATTCTCCTGGTTATTTTGTAGAGTCGTTGTCTTGATTAGCTTGTTTATTTTGTTCACTTTCTTGGTATATTCTTCGTTTTTGTTGATTTTCCTGAGTGTTCGGTTTATTTTTTAGTCCTTTTTACGATTATTTTGTCAATTTTTTTATATACTTTTTCACCCACAGTTAATAATGCGGGCTAGGTATACACTCTCAGGCAAAAGTTTGGACACACATTCTCTTTCAGTGTTCTTTGTGCAAACTTAGGACACATTACATTTTACATGGTGTGTTTAATGGGGGCTGGCCAATTTTTTTATAGTAACTTGTTGACAAGCTACACATCAGCGTTGCGTCATAGTTGTGGTACACGCCCCCTATAGGGAGAAAACAAATGGCAGTTCCAATTGTACCAGTTGGAAATTTCATCTGGCATGCCCCTCAAGTCAGTTCAATTCCGAAAGTCGGAGCAAGCCCATCAACCCTGACTTTACAATTCAACATGGCTGCCACTCGCAACAGCCGATTGAATGGCGCTAATTTTTGTTGTACGTGTTTCGTATTATGTCAGTCATATGTCAATTTTTATGCATGTTGCTACGCTGTTCGTATGTGCAAAATGACATGTACAGTTGTTATCACATAGAGTACATGTGTTTTGAAGTTGCCTATGCTCTGAATGACCCAGCTTTGTCACTTTATTGCTTCATCCACATTTTTCCAGCTTTGCAGTCAGAGTACAATTAGCTTGGAGTTTACGTTAGTCACTCCAAGTTCCATCCTCCAAATTCTGAGGCAAATGGAACACACTGTTAATACACTAAGACAATAAAAAATGATAAATCGCTGGAGATAAAACATTTTTCTGTCTAACTGTTTTATTACATATGGTGTGCCTGATATGAAATATTTCCCACACATGTAGGTGTAGGGATTCAAGGTCCCATAGCTTGTCGCCATCTTCTGTCTGAATAGCTTGGAGCCATAAAGTCCTTTTTACAACTAGGTTGCTGAATTAACTGAAGGTTCTAATATTTTACATTGTTGCTTGTGCAGCCAACGATACAGTAACTCTTTTGGCATCATTGGTTATTAGTTTTCTGACAAAAACTACAACTAGCAAATATGCAAGCGACATAAACAGACATGATTAAAATTAATCGTATGTAACTTTTTAAACTATATACAGCATGTTCTTTTACAAGTAGAGTCCAAATATATTAAATTACCTGCAAAGCCAAATTCAGAATCTAATTTTATTCTGTTGTTTTCCTGTCACCATTATTTTCTGCCATAATTTACATTAAAGACTACGAAAAGTGTCGTTTGTTTTCCCTTAGAGGAGGCGTGGCCTAGCTACTGGTTGGATGTATTCAAAAAACAGACTGAGGGCAATGCACAGTATCTGATCAGTGGGATATGCGATGAACGGTAGTGCACATATGTTCTTCACTCACTGATGCAGGGGGCGACGGGTGAGCGGCTCTGCTGGTATCCTTTGGCGCAGCGGTTGCAGGTGATGCCGGTGACGCCGTCCTTGCAGGGACACTGGCCTGTGGTCTGGTTGCAAGTCTTGCCTGCTGCTCCCACAGGGTGGCAGTCACAGGCTGGGTGGGTGTAGAGGACAGGTGTAAAAGAGGAGGGGAAGAGAGAGCGAGAGAGAAAATTTGATTATTAGTTTATTATGTTTGTTGCCAAGTGAGTGAGACAGATGAAATTACCAGGTGACTGACAGGAGGATGGTGTGTCTACATGTTCATCAGTGTCATAAGACCCAGAAAATGACCCCGCGGCCCTGCTCTCTCTTCCGTTCAGACCTCATAAATGCTCTGTGGAGTCTGGTGCCTGCTTGGTGACACATGCTCTGCTGTTTCATCACTTCCCGAAATGAAAGCTCAGTTGATGCCCAGCAAATGCCAACAGCAACAAGCAATGCTCTGGTCGCATTGCACTGGCACAAACTTTGTGAGTTTTTCTGGTCCTTGGCAATTTCTTTAAACCACCTTGTGCGACATGAGGCTTCTTTGGTTTAAAGAGCTGTTGAATACAAGAGCTGACGTGTTGGTCTGAAGCCCTTTGACAGAGCTGCACAAGATGCTAGAGTAGATGAGAAAGACATTAATCAGGATCTGAAGAGCAGCATAAGCAAAGGTGAATCTTACCCAGAGGTCAGCAACCCTTTACAAATTAAAGAACCATTGTTGGATGGAAAACATTTAAAAAGCACTTACTGCTGCAAAAAATATTCCTTTATATGATTTATGACACATATCAGCTGACATGTTAATATCAGTTTGGTTATTGTTTTATTCTATTCATTCATTTTGCTTATTTTGTTAATTTTTATCCCTTTTGTTTATACATTTAGTCATTTTGTTGATTATTTTGTGCATTTTTGCTCAGTTTTGTTCATTTTTAATAATTTACTTCATTTTTGTGTCTTTGTTTGTTTTTGTCCGTTTTCTTGTTTATATTTATTTACTTGATAATTTTGTTCACTACCTTAACCATTTTGTTGAGTATTGTTCATTTTTTTTAATCTATTTTCATTCAGCTGATTTATAATTTGAGTTCTGTGTGGAGTTGCATGTTCTCCCCCGTGTTCTCTACAGTTATTCCGGTTTCCTCCCACAACCGAAAACATGCACTAGGGGTTTGGTGAACTGGTCACTGTAAATTGTCCATAAGCACGAATGTGAGTGTGAATGGTTGTCTGTCTCTATATGTCAGCCCTGCGATGAACACTGGCAACTCATTCAAGGTGTACCCAGTCAGCTTTTCACTTTTGATCATTTATAATATTATTCAATCTTGTTCATTTTCTTTACTTTTTGTTCATGATTCTGATTTAGTGCTTGTTTTTATCATTTTGATTTATACTATGCTATTTCCGTCATTGGTCAAAACCACAGGAGCCACCGGGGAGGGGCTGCAGAGCCACATGTGGGCCTGGGACTGCAGGTTGCAGACCCCTGATCTAACTAAACTGAGGCCATGCTGGCTCGACTTGTAGTAGTAAACACATAACATTTCCCGGTGGCTAGCTGGACCTAAACATTGTTTAATGGCACAGAAAATGACTGTTATACTTGAACATCCTTTGAACAGTCCTTAAGAGTGTGACAGAATACAAAAAAATCTCCATGCTTATTTTGATATGGTCTAAAAATACCAGAATATCAGCATTTTCCATTGTTTCCATTGTAATCCTTTGGGAAACAGGCACAGGCCAGCTGCAAAATTATTAAAGGAAACTTTGAGTGACTTGACTGTAACGAGATAGCTGTAATTGTCCAAGCTTATCAAGAAAAGACAAGAAAGGCCAAAATTACGCTTTGGGGAAAAACCCTGTAACCCAACAGTTTGTTACAGATTCTTGCCAGACAAAGGCAACTGCTAACATGTTCCTTCCCAATACTCAATGGAACCATGTGTTTATTTGGCCAGACATGCTTTAGCTGCAACAACAGAGGAGAGTCTAAGGACTGCACCACCTGTTGACTGGGCAAAAAGGGGGGTCAAATGGCTGAAAGTGACCCAAGACTGATCGTATTCGTCTGGTGGTGGAGTTAAGGATTAATAGCGGCTCAGATCTTGAGAAACACCCGTGCCTTTTCCGGCAAGGCCGACCAGTCCACAGGTGTCAAAGTGGCTGCCCCCCGTTTGATGCCGTCCACAGATGTAAATCTGACGCCTCAGCATTGTGCAAAATCCCCACCATTAGGTCACGCAAGCTCAAACAGGAAACTCTTTAATGACACTGAGATTTTCCAGCTGACCTAAATGGTACACTGTACATCTGCATAGAGTGGACTCAGGCTGTGCAATTTGGTGAAGAAGTCATGTTGTGGCCATTATGGGTCATATAGTGATTTGTGATGGTGATTTGAGTAGGTTGGCAAGGAAAGTACACATACAAACAAGCAGAGAAAATAATAATGAAATCAACCATCCATCTACACCTATGGTTACTTCCATCAATAGACAAAGCCACGGGATCCACTGGAGAGGGACTGAAGGGGTCACATGTGGCCCTGGAGCCATAGGTTGCAGACCCCTGCATTCCTGCACAGACACGCAAGAACCACACTGTTGTTTGTCAGCTGATCAGCAGCGTGTTCCTCAGTCCAGTCAGTGTAAACATGATGGGAGTAATGTTCGATGTTCTCACTTCCCCTCGAAACAACCACAGGCTGTAAAGACACCAGAGTTTACAGCACGTCCACATTGTTCAGTAAACAACAAGATCTGACTGTGCTTTGGGGGTGGATGGGGGGTAGGGGGTGGGGGGTCCAAGGGCGGCTGGTGTCAATCTCCACCCACACTTCTGCTCCTCAACCTGTTTTTCTGAAGTTTTATGTGTGAGGGCTCGGGCCAGTTAGGAAGCAGTAAAAACGTCCTCAGATGTTGATGACTTTTCAAGCCTGTGTGACTGCAGACGTGACCGGCACCGCGTTGGGATTTGTAGTCCTTTGACGGGGCGTTTGCTCAGTTAAACTGATTAGCGTTGCTCTGTAAATGTGCGTGTGTGTGTGTGTGTGTGTGCTAAAACACTTCCGGGGTACTGCTCTTTGTCTGTACTCACTGACACTCACCACACTTTGGAGAAGCTGGTCTTATTTGGACACAGCTACAGGACATCAGGGGGTGGAGGGTGTGTTTGTCAGCCCCTCAATAAAAACAGCTCAAGTTCACAGTAAATTAAGATTAAACAATATCATAACTCTGCATCATAAATAAAGGCACTTTAGTTCATTCCCTTGATTTTTTTTCTTCATTTTTGGCTTATTTTGTTGATATTTGAAGCATTTTCTTGTTGATGTTGTTCATTTCTGTTAATTTTGTTGCTTATTTTGTTCATTGGTCCTTGTTTTGGGGTTATGTTGTTAACTTTTGTTCATTTTCTTCATTATTTTGTTCATTTCGTTTCTTTTTTTTCCAGTTATTAATGGATTATCTTGTTTATTTTGTTAATTTCTGTTAATTTTGCTGCTCATTTTGTTCATTGTTGCTTGTCTATGTATTGCATTACTTATTTTTGTTCATTTTCTTGACTATTTTGTTCATTTTCAGCCATTTTGCACATTATTTTGTTTATTTGCAGATTGTTTTGGTCATTTTCATTACTTTCTTGATTATTCTGCTCATTTTCTTGTTTATTTTGTTTGTCATTTTCATTCATTTGGTACATGGTTTTGTTTATTTTTGTTCTTTTGTAAATTTTTGTTCAGATTCAGTTTTTTTAATATAAACACATACATTGTGTAAATTTTTTGTTCACTTTTGTTAATTTTGTTCATTTTAGTTAATCTGTGTTCATTTTGTGGATGATGGTCTTCTTTTTCTTCTCCTCTCGGCTGCTCCCCTCAGGCGTCGCCACAGCGAAATACCAATGATTCGCATGTTTGATTTGGCATAGGTTTTTTACGTCGGATGCCCTTCCTGACACAACCCTCACAACAAGTGGATGATGGTAATTTCTGTTAATTGCATTGCTTATTTTGTTCATTAGGCTGCTCATTTTTCTTCATTTTTTGCTGATTTGCGTTCATTTTGTGAATTGCGCTGTTCATTTTTGTTAATATTATTGTTTATTTTCTTTACTTTGTTTCTTATTTTGTTCATGTATTGTTAATTTCTGTTCATTTTGTGAATAATCTTTTTCATTTTTGTTACTAAAACTAAGGTTAGGCTTTCCTTTTGCTGATTTAATGCTTATTAACAAACATACACAATATCAGGTTATAATGAAAATTTAACCCCAGTATTGTTCATTTTTTCATCCCCTTTATACTTTAAACTGAAACCTACTGTCCTGGGACGGCAGTATGTTACATACTGCTGAGTATTTTAATTTAGAACATACATATAAGTACATATGTGTGTGTTATTAACAGAAAAGGGACACTGTATTGCTGTAGCCTCAGGCAGAATGTGAAGCTGTCAACGAAACAGTTTGACCTTATCGAGCCATCTCAGACCCAAATTAGATCCAGTTCAGATCCAAAAGCTCGGCTCTGCTCATGATCACAGCTCCTTGATATTAAAGATATAAAACAGTTATTTGCCTTTTAGAATCATATTTTTCCACGGCTATAGGCTTGTTCCTTTGTTCCTCATCTAAAATTACCTCAGATTATTGTCTAACAGACCTGACCTTCAGAAACTGCAGACATTCTAGACATACAGTAGACCCAGTATGGTTTATATTGGACTCTTCACGTGGTCTACAGCCTCAGTTTTATGCATTATATCAATGTTCCTTTCAGTCAATGTGATACCAGCTGTGCAACAAATGCTTGGATTCCCCAGAAAAACCATATTGTGAAGACGTGATATAGTGTTTCCTGGCCATGTGGGGGTGAATGCCATGTTTTGTTAATTTACTGACCGTTTTAAAGCTTGTGGTGCTGTAAAATGCTCATAGAGAGGCTGTTGCATGAACTACAGACTTTAACAAAGAGGATTTAGACGGTGTTTTCAGCACATGGGAGGTAGGTGGTGTTCGTAACGGAGACAGTGAAGTGGTTTGGAGGTGAACACTCCAATGTCTGTGTATAGACCCCCATCTGCAGAGCACGTCTGATTAGAAACAGACATGGCCTATTCCTTTGCTAAAAGCCTGCACTGCCCGTAGCCCTCCCCGTTTTTGTCTCCTCTTTAGAAAACACCTGTATTTTATTGTCGTAACTCCTTTTCAGACGTGACACTCGCCCCCTCCCCTTCAGCCAAACTGCGCCTCTGACCTCTATCTTTACCCTGACACGTGGAGATAAAATGCAGCAGAGGAAATATCTAAGCTTAACAATACAACACCATGTCCAAAAAAAGTTGAGATGCCTTGTAAAAGGTAAATAGAAAAATAATCAGTTAATTTGCGAAACCCTATATTTAACTGAAAATAGCCCAAAGATAGCATATCAAATGTTGATACTGAGAAACTTGATTGCTGTATGAAATGTATGTATGCATTTTGAATTTAGTGATGGAAACACATTTCTAACAAACTGAATCAGTGTTTAAAATACACCTGGTGGAACATATCACAATTAAAAAGGTTACTGGGCATCACGTTAGTCACATGACTTAACATAAAGTCATGTGAATAAAACTAGGATACCCATGAGACCCCTGACATACTACACTCCAGTAGCTCTGTCACCATTTTTTCAAATACGGTTACATCCTGTTTTTGGCTCCAAAATGTCCTCGAGGAAGTGACAACCCCATTGGTCTCTGGTCATTCAGAAGCCAGTGGGTGACGTCACAGTCACTTTGTCACTAATATATGTTTGTGACCATCAAGTCACAAAAGTGTGCTCTTTGAAAATGGCTGAAAATATTATATGTTAATATTTTTTCTACATTGTTTTTTTACATAAATTTTAAATCCTTCATAGCACAAAAAAATAATAATCTATAAAAGTTAATGTTGACATATCCAGGACTGTAATAATCTCCCCAAGAGAAATCCACTTTGCATTTACAATATTGAAAATATTTCAATTTTTGTGTGCATTTTTTAAGACAATTTTGTGATGCCATCACAAACAGTGGCATATAAAGTATTAAAATTGTGAAATTCACCAAATATATGGTATTTAGAATGAGGACTGAATTTGATTTAAATATTTATGTAATTATGTAAAAAAATAGGTAAATACATTAACATGTACTATTATTATGGCATTTTTGAAGAGGACATTTTGTACTTTAATAGTAACAACATAATTTTTAAACCAGCATATGAGGGTTAAGTATAATGTTTACTTTCTGCACTTCATAATATCATGAAAAGAAACAAACAAGGGTCAAGCCTGAAAACAACTCCTGCATAAGCGAGATCTCCATGCATGCAGACAACACTGCATTAAAACAGACACTTCAGGAAAACCATTATCCTGACACAATGTGTCACTGCATTCACAAATGTCAGTTTAATTTCTACACGATAAAAGTAAACTCTATACACACCACATACAAAAACACCATATTTAAGATGTGCCGAGGCAAAGTGGAAAACTATCATCAACACTGTGTTCTCAGTGCTTAAGAAGAGACTCGCTATCTGTGCTCTGTTCAAAAGCCAGCATCTGTGATGGTATGGGGAGCATAAGTGAGCATAACATGAGTAACCTGTTGGTGAAGATGACATTAATTTTGCAAAATTTATACAGGTTTTGGAACAATATACGCTGCCAAGTAGTCAACATCTTTCTCCAAAATCAATACCAAAACATTCTTCATGCATTCCAACAGCATGGCTCTGTAGTAAAAGTGTCTGAGTGCTAAACCAGCCTGCCTGCATTCTGGACTTGTTTCCCACTGAGGATGCTTTGGTGCATTATGAAATGAGCTGTTAAAACCCTGAGCAGCTGAAATTTTCAAACTTGCTTTCAAAATTACAGCAATTGGTCTTCTCAGTTCCCAAACGTGAGTATTGTTAAAATAGATGCAGTGCATTTTGTTAAACATGACCTCGGATCAACTTTTTTGGAATGTGTTGCTGGTGTCAACATTCAAAATGAGCATGAGAGACAAATAAATAAGTTTCACAGTTTCAGCAATTGATATGCTTGTGTGATTTCATATTAAATATGGAATTTCAGTGTTCTGCCAATCATTACATTCTGTTTCTGTTTACATTTTACACAGCAACACGACTTCTTTGGAATCAGGGTTGTAAAGTCGGAGTGTGGGGGGAGGAGGAGGAGGAGTGGAGGTTTTCAACAATCATGAGAGAAGAGGTGGATGGAAATAAAAAAAATGAGTGAGAAAGGCCTGCAGCAAAGGAAAATGGCAGCTCCTAGACAGCTGTGGAATTGCTCTGATCAATCATGGCGCTGGCGGCTCAGTGAGAGGCTATTCAGACGATACCTTTCATTTCCGACACATCTGGGCTCTATGAGTGCAAGGGTGATAAACTGATCGCTTGGCTTTGATACTGACAAATTGCAGTGTCGGGGGCCTCCGCTTGTGTGTGAGAGCATCATAGTTTCAGGTTTGGCAGGAAATGAACAATAAGGGACTCGGCGTCTTTCAGAACACATTTCAGTCAAGAAAGAGGCATATCTGTGTCTGTGTTTGCCATGGTAACCAGAGGTGGGTAGTACTCAAGTACATTTACTCCTTTACATGTACAGTACTTCAGTAGTTTTTCCCATAAAATGTACTTCAGAGATTAGGTGTTTTGCAGAATAGGTTTTACTCTTAATCAGTTACGTGTACATCTACTGAGTTACCTTTGGCCACTGCTCAATGAGCAGAAGTAAATAAAAAATTAAATAAACGAAAACTGAACAAACTAGTCAAGTAAATTATACAACCACAATTCCAGTGAAGACGAGATGTTGTGCAAAATGTAAATAAAAACAGAATGCAAGGATTTTCAAATCTCATAAACCCATTTTTTTATTCCCAATAGAGCAACACATCATATGTTGAAACTGAGACATTTTACCATTTTATGGAAAAAGAAGCTCATTTTGAATTTGATGGCATCTAAAAAATTTAGAGGAAGCGCAACAAAAGGCTGGAAAAGTAATTGGCACAAATCAAAAACAGGAGGGGCATTTGACAACGAATTATGTTAAATGGTAACAGGTAAGTGACATGACTGGGTATCTTCGTGCCCTCAGGTGGCACTGCATTAAAAACAGACATGATTCTCTACTAGGAATCACAGCATCAGCTCAGGACTGGTTCCAGAAATCACGGTCTGTCCAGAAATCACGGTCCATGCAATCCACAAATGTAAGTGAAAGCTGTATCATGTAAAGAAGAAGCCATATGTGAACACGATGCAGAAACGCCACCGTCTTATCTAGACCAAAGCTCAATGAAAATGGAATGAGGCAAAAATCAAAACTGTTCCGTGGTCAGATAAGCATCCTCTTTTGAGCTTCAATCTTTTTCCTGATTCTCTGAATATTTTGATGATATTATACACTGTAGATGGTGGGATCTTCCATTGAGGAGCACTTTTCTGAAACTATTTCACAATTTTTAGATGAAGTTTATCACAGACTGGTGAACCTCTGCCCATCTTTACATCTGAGAGGCTCTGTCTCTCTAAAATGCTCCTTTTACACCCAGTCATGTCACTGACCTCTGACCAGTTAACCTAATTAGCTGTCAAATGCTCCTCCGGTTGTTTTTGATTTGTGCCAATTACTTTTACCAGCCTTTTGTTGCCCTTGTTCCAACTCTTTTGAGATGTGTTGCTGCCATCAAATTCAAAATGAGATAATATTTTCCACAAAATGGTAAAATGTGTATATGTTCCACTGGGAATAAAATACAGGTTTGTGAGATTTGCAAATAATTGTGTTCTGCTTTTATTTACATTTTACACAACATCTGAACTTCACTGGAATTGGGGTTATACTTCTACTTGAGTCATTAGAATGATAAAGTACTAATTATGAAGTTTACTCCAGCACTATTTATGCTTACATTTCACACCACAGGTTGTAACAGGTCAAATGACTTCAGTTTTAAAGTATGTGACCGGGTTGTTGTGATGAATCTCTCAGCGTATCTAACGTAGTGTGATATCATGTCATGTCAGTCCTCCTGGTGTTTGGTTGACTGCTGAGGTGAAGGAAAACTGAACGGTAGCCAGGGGAGATGCTTGCCATGAAATTTTGACCCCAAAAAGCCGGTATCTTCCATCACTGCAGTGTTTGGTAACTCTCTAAGTGTTACCGTCAATCTGCTATTCATTTGAGTGTTTTTTTTTTTTTTTTGAGCAACAAGTACGGGAAATTGATGCTTTTGAAATGAGTCCAGATAAAGAGAAGTAAGGCTTCCAGCATAATATCAGGTTGAAAAATATTCCTTGCAAATGAGAAATAATAAATGGATAAAATACATCTTTCCATGAAAAATGCTATGGTCAAGTGATAATATTATGTGGTGTGTGGTGTGAGGAAACATTTGGTAGAACAGCCAGAAAGGCTTTGGGCAAAGAATCATTTCAATATTTTCTCCAGTAAGTCAGATCACATGTGATGGTACTTTTCACCGCGGGTTGTCATGTGTGCGTGTGGGTGTGTGTTTCCAGTCATCATGTTTAGTCCTTTTACACTTTCTCTAAAATGACATGATTACACAAGTATTAGCAGGATTAGAACATCTCAATCAGGCTTTGTTTGAAAATTGTGTAAACTCTTAGCGCAGCATTTTGCCAAGTGAAAAGTCAGGTTGAGCTTAAAGTAATAATCCATGACATTTTCATATAAATAAATATTCATTTTGCTACTCCATTACTGATTGATGTAATACAAAAGGGATCCTTATTTGGGAAAACTTTTGCATCAGTTGTAAACATAACGTGGTTTCTATTTGGCCCGTTTTTAATATTTTTTGACAACAGAAGGAGAAATGTATGAACAGTGATCTCTATCATGGTGATTTTGCGACTAAAATATAGGGACCAAAAGAAAGCCAGTAGTGCATCAGCTGTTTCTAATTAAAGTACAGTATACGGCTGCCTTTCCCACATGTAACAGCTGGGACCCAACGTGGAGTTATTACTATTGAGTTGCCACTTGGCAGAGTGAAATATATAACAATAATATGATATGTGAATTAATTTTCCTTATTAAAATAAAGGAGTGTTCTGTGGGAGAGATTATTAATATTCACCTCAGCAAAGTCATATGAAATAAATTCAAAAGATATATAATATAATGAGTTGTTTGGAAAGTCAGTTGAACCTCTGCTAAGGTTTTGGCGATATTAACTCAACACATCCCAAAGGAAATACTGGCAATATTTGGAAAAATAGCTCTGAAATAATGTGTTTAGCATTCTGCTAGCACAGCTAAATTATCTGAGTTTCTGTCCAGTCTGTTGCCTCCACTATAGATGCAAACAGCACCGTAAACATTAGTTCCTGCGTTGTAAAACATACAGTAAGTCCCCTCCTGCCCCAAACAAAATGAGTCAATTCTTTAAAAAGTAGTCGACTATGTGAGCCGTTCGAACTAACTAGTAACTGACTAATTGATTGGTTGTACACATCCCTAGAGTCTATCCATGACTGTCTTTTCAATACACTTAAACAGCGCTGTTTTGATAATGGAAGAGTAAATAAAATGAAAATATAATTCATGACATTTTTCTGTAAATTTGTAAACCTTTTTATAAAACGTGTGGAACGGCCGTGTAGAGCCAGAGCAGCACAGCAGCAAACAGCTGTAACCACACAAAACAACATTAACTTCAGCATCAAGAGCCACATTCAACAGTGTGACATCTGTGTGGACTCCTACCTTTGCAGGCTCGTCGGTGAGTGATGGGTCTGGCCATATCTCTGTAAAAGCCCTCCTTGCAGTAGTGGCAGTGACGTCCTGCAGTGTTGTGGCGACAGTTCATGCAGACGCCTCCGCTCTTCCTCCCTGACAGCTTGTACAACTCCATGTTGAACCGACAGCGACGAGCATGGAGGTTGCAGTTACAAGCTGCAGAAGCAAAGCAGCAAAGGAGGTTAGTGGATGTACTGATGAAGCTACAGTGAGGAAGATACACATTGTTTATATACCAAAAATGTCCACATGAAATACAGTATGGACAGCAGCAATGCATATGCTTATGTCCGCATATATCATGTTGTAGCCAGGTGAGACTTTCCCCCAAGGTGAAGAATTAGTGAGTGGTCTATAAGCTACACTGTGGCTCTGTGCTTGGCTGCTCTTTCACGTGTCATCAATCAAAAGTAATATTTGCAGAGCTCATTTTCTCCATTTCATAATTAATGAAATACTTATTAATCACTGGGAAGAGAGACATTAATTTCATGAATCACTGATGAGTAAAGGGACCTAAGATCTATTAAAAGCAAGAGCGACTCAGATAACGAAATGGGCTCAAGCTAGCTGTCTTCTAAATGAGGCGAGTCAGAATATATGGCATGTGAAGTTAGACTTTTCGACAGCCTTCCACAATTCTCCTGAGAAGCCTGCTGCTTCCATCTTCTTTTCACTCATTTACCAGCTCTCGTCTAGTCATATGAGCGCTGCATTTGAGGAGTCTAACAAGAAACCTGCTCCTCTTGTTTGTGTACCAGAGTGTGATCCAGGTCCTACGCTTGTTAAATCAAAGTCAGACCTGGGACCTGAAGATTTGGCCTCTGCTTCAAAGACGACTGTAGCAGAGCTTAGTTCTTGTTCAAGGTACCTGCGCACATTTGAGCAAAAAGTAAACAACAGCAGACATGTTTAACCAGAAATGTCAACAGTTGTGGCAAAGGAGGATTATTCAGGGATCACAAGAGAAGGTGATATTAATTAATCTAAATCCAGCTTGAGTGTGTTGGACAATATAGATTTGACTAGCAGTGAATGTTTGGAACAAAATGAGACACAACAATGATGACATAAATGGACACAGACTGCTTCTATGCATGCAGCAGTGCAAAGTTACAATTGAGTTACTAGTTTTCTGTAAGAAAAATATCATATTGTAAGATAAATGTAGTTTTTATTATACATTTTGGTATAATTTATGACTCCCTTTCTTATGAATCCATGGTATTAAGTGTGTACTGTATATGTATGTGATTTTGCAGGTTCAATAGACAACCTACTGCATTTACTTAAGAGCATTACTAGAGAAGCTATGTATCTTGTTTATATATGTGCTATTTTATAAAGTTAAAAGGAAATATGGCTTGTATTCTCGTCACATTCAAGTGTAATAGGTGATGCAATTTAAATTAAAATAAGTGTGACTGGAGCAACCTTTTTTTTTCATGGAGATGATTTTCAAATTTGAAAATTTGCGAAAAAATCTAAATTTTCAATGGATTGCCCCAACAAAACCATAAAACCATTTATGTTGCACTGAGAACTTTAATCATTTTTGATCTCCAACATCTGGACATGATCAGGACCACATTTCAAGTCAACTGAAAAAAATGTGTAGGAGGAGATTTTTAAAATACAATAGAAAGAAATGGCAAAAATTACAAAAAAAGTCAAAATTCAAAATGGCAGGCTTCCTGTGGGATTGGGATCATGTGACCAATACAAGACTTCACAGAGGGCATCCACTGTCTGGAACTGGTGTCCATTTTTGTAAACTTCCCTTGCCATCCAACCCCAAATTTTCTCAATTGGATTTAGATCAGGGGAACATGCAGGATGGTTCAAAAGAGTGATGTTATTTCTCTGAAGAAGTCCTTTGTCAGAACTGCAGCGTTGTCCTGTTGAAAAACCCAGTCATTACCACACAGATGATGGCCTTCAGTCATGAGCGATGCCCCCTGCAACATCTCCACATAACCAGCTGCTGTTTGACACCTCCGCACAACCTGAAGCTCCATTGTTCCATTGAAGGAAAAAGCCTCCCAGATCATTATGGCGCCCCCTCCACTGTGTCGTGTAGGAAACATCTCAGATGGGTTCTCCTTGTCATGCCAGTAATGTTGGAAGCCATTGGGACCATCAAGGTTAAATTTTTTCTCATTAGAGAATAAAACTTTCTTCCACCTCTCAATGTCCCATGTTTGGTCTCGTGCAAACTCTAAACAGGCAATTTTGTGCCGTTGAAGGAGATGAGGTTTTTTTGTTCTTAAAACCCTTCTCTCACAGATGCTGTGCAATGGTTATGGGACTACAGGTGGCACCGGTGACAGTGACCAGTGAGCTTAATTTGGGCCGAGGATCGTCCCGTGTCTTGATGGACAGCCAATTGGATACTCCAGCTCAGGGCTGGTGAAATTTTTTTGGGTCTACCACTTGACTTTTTTCCTATAACCCTCAGGATCTTTTAAGAAGTTTAAAATGTCTTACTGCGTCCAACCTCAGCAGCAATAGCACGCTGCGAGAGGCCTTTCTGATGCAGCTCAACAATCCGACCGCATTCAAAGAGAGAAAGCTTTTTTGCCTTTGACATCAGGAGGTCATGACAGTG
>JAQQAE010003448.1:0-20216 GCA_029823295.1 Pseudamia nigra | reverse complement strand
AAGGGTCAATTTGACCCAAATACCACACAAGGGTTAATAACACTAAAGAAAAGCTCAACAAACTTACCTGAGTCTCTATGTGGTTGACGACAGCTTCTCTACTCTCACTGTTGTACATAATGAAACCGTTATTTCACATTTCTTTACGCATCATGATCTCATTCCACATATTTCTCAACAAACTGTCTCAACAATATTGGGATTTTTCTATTTACTTGGCGTTTCGGTGTCACTGAAAAATGAACATTCTGACATTAATGTGTCGACGACAACTTAAGGACATGGGACTAAAGTGAATTGAGATTTGATTTTAAGAGATGTGGTGATTTTAAT
Organism: Pseudamia nigra; assembly: GCA_029823295.1. Lineage (NCBI taxonomy): Eukaryota > Metazoa > Chordata > Actinopteri > Kurtiformes > Apogonidae > Pseudamia > Pseudamia nigra. The sequence continues at coordinate 19,883 of JAQQAE010003448.1, read as the reverse complement.
TAGAGGACAATAAGGAGAGAAAATAACAGTGAATGTAATGAGACACTGGAATCTGTTGAACTCAATTTCTAAGTTATAACTAAAAAAACCCTCATTATTAAAAAAGAAAAACAATGATAGGCTACATTTTATTTCTGAACCTGTACAATGAGCTAAGCTAATAGTGCAGCCTGTTGCAGCAGGCAGCCAGGACAGGCTGTTTATCAGACTCATTGCAAATCAAGTCTAGCAGCTTTGCTACAAATAATGCATGTTTTGTTTTAGCTTGTTAGCTTAACAGCTTGTTAATCTCATTAGTGTGCTGTGTTTATGTGAAACATAGCGTCAGATTTCACTTGTCGTGTTGTGAATATGGTGGTTGAAGATAAATAACGTATAACTGTCCAGTCATTAAGGTTTTATTGTCCGTCACTCACTTCCTGTCTCTGTGACAGAATCAGCGGGTCAGACCACTTTGAGGATGGGGGGGGTCGTGGTGGGGTTATGTTTCAGTAGTTATAAATGTCAAACAATGTGGCTTCAAGTCGTACCACCTGTATTATGCCTTCAACAAACGTTACTACACTATTTGAATGAAAAATGTTTTGGTTTGCAATGTGATTTTTTGGGGGGACAACTTTATGGAAGGGGGGGGTCCAGACTCCCCCAGTCCCCCCCGGGATTTACTCCCATGTCCGTTAGGTACACTGGTTAACACAACTCGTTAAGGCAAATATCTAATCTTCAAATCACACGGCAGCAGTTGAGTGTTTTTAGGCTTGTAGACACAGTCAAGACAACGTGCTGAAGTTTAAACTGAAGTAAGGTGATTTACTACAAACATGGCAGATGGGCTGATCTGAGTATTTCACACACAACCATCTCTAGGGTTTACAGAGAATCCTCTGAAAAAGAGAAAATATCCAGTGAGCAACAGTTCTCTGGATGAAATGACCTTCTTGATGCCGGAGGAGAATGATCAGACTGGTTTGTGCTGATAGAAAATCAACAGTAACTCACATGACCACTGGTTACAGCTGAGTACTGCAGAAGAGCATCATGGACGTACAACATGTGGAACCTTGAAGCAGAAGATCACTCCCGGTGACACTCCTGTCAGTTAAGAACAGCAAACTAAGTATCACTCGAAGCTTTTTCTACTGAGTCTGGATTTCCGCCGTGACATTTGGACGTCATGGCAATGACTGACAAAAGCAACAAGAAATCCATGCTACCTTGTATCAACGCTTCAGGCTGCACATTATGGGATGTTTATTCCTACCTGTGCAGTTATGAGTAAAAATAAACGAAATAATCAAGAAAATGAGTAAAAGTGAATAAAAATAATTAAGAAATTGAGTATAAATGAACAAAGTAATCAAGAAGGAGTTGAAAAATGAACCAAATAATCAAGAACATGAGTACAAATGAAGGAAATAATGAAAAAATAATGTAAAAAAAATAACAAAATAATCAATAATTATTTAAATGCCACAGTCCTGAGTATTGCTGTTGGCTGCGCCCATGCCTACGACCACAGTGTACCATCTTATGATAGATATGAGGTCCAACCCAGTGGCTAAGGACTGTCTTAACTATAAGTCTGAGTTTATTTAGCAGTTGCTCTTAAATGGTGACAGAGCAATATTTGTTCAGTTCGCTTCCTCTTTTTTCTGGCTATGTGGGTGAATGCAAATGGTATAAATTGGAATCTGTATAAATAATTCAGTAACGGCTTTTATCTTCTGCATTTAGATGCATTACTAGGTCAACACAATAGAGGTTCTGATATATTACAGCTTGAGGATATGGTTCCCCCCTCTCTGACCTTTTGTACATACTGTTGTTCTACAAAATCACTTCAAAAAGTCTCCTCTGTTGCCCTAGTTATCAGCCGAGGTGGAAATCCTGTTCACATTGTGCAAATCAAGTGTTACTCAGACCCTTATTGTGAAATACAAGGATGATTTTGCATTACGCTGTACATTCATTTAAATAAAACACTCTGTGCAGCTTAAGAGTTTATTTGATTTTCAGTGACACATATGTAACACCCCTGAATCGGAGGAACCGAGGGAAATAATGGATTTTGCCACTTTGAAATGATGGTGAGTGGTGAAGTAACTCAGCTGTCCACCCTGATTTAAAGGAATGAGCAGTAGTATGTGTCGCTAGAAAATGAATTTGAATCATTTATTTGAATAGTCACATTGAAAAATTGCACAGTGTGAAATTGACTTATGATTAAATTGTTTTAACACAGGATGTCATATCATTTAGCTGAATTCTCCGAAACTGTATGTGATCCTCAAAAAAAAAAAAAAAACTCAGTTGCATAAATGTACACATTCATTAGTTACAAGTGAAGTCAGCTGTCATAATTTAAATTTAACAGAAAGCATTACCACGCACAGAAACATCAGTTCAGAGGAACATTATCTATTTATTATCAGGTCAAAAATGTCCTTTTCGCTCGGTATCTAACGTAAAAAGTGTTAATTTTAAACACACAAGTTAAATTATGTCTGGGTTTGTCACTTCATAAGGCATAATAAAATGAATACTGCTTAATAACTGACTGAATGGGACTATGGATCGTAACACTTAGAGGGATATTGCATTGAAAAAGTGTACAAAACGCTGTGAAAATGCCAGATTTTTGTGCTGTTAAAAATTAGACCACAATTAATCATTTCAAAGCATTTAACCTTTAACCTCCAAAATCAAATTGAAAAACAAACAAATAAAAAAACATATAGTAACCTGGTTGCATAAGTGTGCACACCCTTAATCCAACAGTTTGTCGAAGCATTCGTTCAGTCGTCTCGGGTAGGAGTCTGTCAGAATGCTACATCTTTATGCTCCTTGTAAAAGCTCCAAATGTGCCTGAAAAGCAAAGGCGTACGTTCATCGGCTGTTTTAATTCGCTAGCCAGCTGCTTCACGTAGTATTTCCACTATTTCCCAGCCATTTCATAGGTCGCGCATACTTTTTGCAGACGTTACTCAGGCCTTCAATGCTCCTTGAGTTGGGCGCAATGGCAAGGTTATTCATACTGTAAGCTGACGTTTTTCAGACGTATTTAGATGGTCATACCTACCGCCGTCTGACACCGTCTGCCGTGAATATTTAGACGGAGGCAGCCAGAGTCGTTAGACGGCGCAGTGTGACCCTCTTCAGGTCACCACACAGAATTTCTATTGGATTTAGGTCTGGGTTCTGGCTGGGTCATTCCAAAACTTCCCCAGGTCCAGCTGAAGAAAAGCAACCCCAAAGCATGGTACGGCCACCACCATGCTTCTCTGTGGGCAGGGTGTAAAGTATTGTTTTGTACAAAAAACATGCAAGTTTCACTTAAAAAAAATACATCCAGTCTCACAGAGGACGTAGGAAAATAAGACCGAGGTTGAACCTTCTGGCCACTTTTCCAAAAGGGTATGTCAGGCAAAAAAAAAAAAAACAGCACATGACTTCACCAAAGGAACACCTTGCCCATGGTGAAGCATGGTGGTGGCAGTATCATGCTTTTTTACTCAAAGTGAAGCACAAACAGCTCCAAATACCTGCCACTTGTGGCTCAAAACCATTCAGGTGTCTGCTAGAAATGTGAAGATGAACAGCAATGACTCCAAGCATACAGTACATCCAAATAAACAAAAGAATAGCTTTACCAGAAGAAAGTCAGAGTTTCCATTTTCCAGACCTAAATCCAATAGAAAATCCGAGGAGAGCCTCAAAAGCTTCTTCAACAAAGTATTGGCAGTTTAAAGGTACAGTATGCACACTTATGCAACCTCAAACAGATTTGTTTAATTCTCATTTGGATTGTACAGGACATAGGTCACATTAAAGGTAGAGAAACTTTTTAAATGATTTATTGTAGTCTCATTTTTTTAACGTTACAAAAACGTGGCCTTTTAACAGGGATGTGTTTCATATACGCTGTAGGTTTGAGCTGGGCGCACACAACAAAACAAATCCTCACTGGTAATTTCAAGCACATATGATTAGTTTCCATCCATCTGTACTGAATTTACATCTAAGAAAAGAGGTCAGTGTATAAGCCAATTGTGATTCAGTTTATTTAAGTCACACTGTGAACAGAATGCATCAGCTGTGTCATGCAGAGTAATATGCTTTTACCACTGAATCACAGCTAAGTGAGACCTGCTCTGGTAGGATTACAGAGAAGTCTGACAGATGCAAAGATGATTGTGGTTCATTCATTTACTGTATACATGGATTTCTTGTTTCATTGTGAAAGATTTCTGGGTTTTATTCACCTTTGACTCTCACTTAATATTACAGTGATGCCCCGGCTAACGAATTTAATCCGTTCTTTGGGCGAATCATTCATTAGCCGAGTTTTTCCAGGTAAAACAGGTAAAACCAATAAATCCATTCTGGACCCATGAAAACTCCCATATAAAGTATGGATTACACACCCGTATGTGCACATTTATTGACAGACATTTTTCTTAGGTCCCATGATGAAAAACACAAAATGAAGCAGTATATTTACATTATTATAGTTTACGTTGACGCTTAACTCGGCCGAGATAGACTGGGAAGTTAAGTCTTTCGTGTTACAAAAAATTTGTAACCTGAAGTAACCTCAATCTTCCTCATAATACAAATTTTGTAACCCGAATCATTTTCGATAGCCGGGACACAATATGGCCAATGGTTCTCTTCATTACACGAAACTTTCGTTAGTAGAAGTGTTGTTACCGCTGTATTTTCCATCTAGTAGCTTTGTTTGAGTCTCAACATGAGAGACCAACATGTCGTTGAGTTAACTGTTAAGTTAACCTGGAGGAGCATATGACAACTATGTTAACTAGTAACGGGCCAGTAACGTGCCCGCGTATAAAAGCAGCATTTTAGAGAGACAGAGCCTCTCAGATATAAAGATGGGCATCAAATCTGTAACAAAATGTGTCTTAAAATTGTGGAACAATTTCAGAAAAATGTCCCTCAACATAAAGACTTTGAAGAGCCCACCATCTACAGGATATATCATCAAAAAATTCAGAGAGTCAGGGGGACGGTCGATGCTGGTGATCTCCAGCCCTCGGAGAATCATGACATGATGCTCTTCTGGAAATCACTGCACAGACTCCGAAACACTTCCAAAAACCACATCGTTCGCTGTATAATCCACAAATACATGTACGAAGACGATCCAGAAACACCACCGTCTTCTCTGAATCAAAGTTCATTTCAAATGGTCTGACCCCAGAGCAGTTTTCCTCAAAATGTCTGTTTCAACATCTGATACGCTGTTTATGTTTATGGGAATAAAATATGGTTTTATGACATCTGCAAATCATTGAATTCTGTTTTTATTTATATGTTGTTTAGGTCCCAACTGTTGGGAGTTGGGCGTGTACTTTTGGGATGTCATGACTATCAACAGAGCTGTGTGTGGGTTATGTTCATCAAAGTTAAAATATTCAATCTAGGACTTATTTCTAAATCAATAAATTTTGGGCTCCGATGATAAAAACAATGTGTGTAAGAATGCAGATGGATGGATGCAGCTCTGGATCGGACCAAACCATTCTGTTTTCTGTGTTTCAATGAGATTAGAGCTACAAACTTGTGGATAATATGATAACATAGCATAACACGGTGCTGGATTTCATTGTCACAGTAAAATCCAGCAGCGAACAGATAATGCAGCAAGGAGTTGGTACAAGATAACCACCGTTACAATCATAAAGCCGCATGGAAACAAACACAACTGCACATTCCACATTCTCAGCATTCAGAAAATACACATACTAAAATTCATAATGATTGATACATCTGTTGAGAAGATATAATTGTCTCAAATACACATGAGCAGTGCCTGCCATCAAATGCACTTATAAAACAGCATTAGACAAAATGTCAGAGTTAATTTCTCATTCCATACCATTCGTGTTTGTGATTCCGAACACTGCAGATTTCCACACCTGTTAAGCGACAGACTGTGCCACTCGAATCCTAAATCAGTCTACAGTAGGATTCAGAGTGGTTTGACACTCCTCTTCACGGACATGTGGACTTTGAACCGGATCCCTGTGTGCAGCGTGTGAACGTGGCCCAATTCTCATACAGTCAGATTAAAAAAATGTCAACTTTCTCTTTGCACATAGTCACCATGAGCCAATTTATCAGTGATCAGCGGTGTAAACAGAAACAGTATCCAAGTAAAAGCATTGTTGCTTTATGATTACAGAGGCTCAAATAGAAGTACTCAAAAAGTAAAAGAGTACTGTATGTCATAAAAATCTATTCAAGTCGTGAGTAACTTCATAACGTGGGATTTATTGTATGACAGCACAGTATATTGCATTCAATCAATACTTCACTTAATTTATGTTCATTTCCTTGATCATTTTGTTGCTGTTCATTTTTTAAAATTGATTATTTTGTCATTTTATTTTACCAATCTTGTTGCTCAATTTGTTCACATTTTCTTACATATTCTCGTCACGTATTTTAATATATTTATTTTTGCTATGTATTGCTCATATTTGTTCATTCTGTTGCTTGTTTTGTGTTTTCTTTTTTGTTTCTTTGCTGCTAATTTACTCATTTTTTTTCTTAATTTCTGCTTATTTTGCTCATTTTTTTTGATTATGTGCATTTATGCTCATTTTGTAGTGTAGTTTTTTTTTATTTCATTTTGATAATTTATTTTATTGCATAGTTGTTTTCATTTATCTGATTATTTTGTCATTTTTAAAGCCCCCGTCACACTTATTTGGAACCAGCAGGAATCAAGCAGAACCAGCACCAGCAGCGCTGAAGAAAATCATGCTAAATCCCGTTGGAATACTTAGAATTCTGTTACCCCACCTTAAATTATTCTTGCACATTTCTACTGTTGCAACACGGAAGGAAGGAAGGAAGGAAGGAAGGAAGGAAGGACGGAAGGAAGGTAGGTAGGCAACAATGGGATAGTGGAGTAAAAAACACAGTATCCAGAACTAAGCTCATAAGGGAGCATAATTATGGCACATAGAAAAAAACCTCAAGCACATTTTGCAGACAGTTAAACACAACATTCATTTACAAATCAATTTTTAGAGAGTCTTGGTTGTGTAGTGTGAGATGTGATCATGTCTAGTTGGATGCATGTGTAGCCTTATCAAGTTGAGAATGCTGTTATAATGCAGTAAGAATATCTAGAATGCACTTCTAATGCCGGACGAGTGCGGTTCGATTGCTCGTCGGAGGTGTGGACATTCTGGCTGGATTTGAAGTTTCTTGCCATTTTGCTTCTCCCTCGAATGCAATCAGAAGGTTTGAATGCTGTTGGAATGCTGTAAGAATATTTAGAATGCAGTCATAGTGCAATCAGATTACACTTCGGATGCCTTTCGACACTTAGAATGCACATTGAAGGTTTAAAGCATGAATTTTTAGAATGCACTCCATTTTATTCTGCCTCTAAAGTAACGGGATTATAAAGATTTCAACCTTTTCTACTCCTACTCACTGAGCTGTAGCCAAATGTAACTAAGTAAAAGTCATTTTTTTTTTATCACAAATGAACTGATTAAGAGCAAAACAGCTATTCTTCTGAAAAAAAACAACCTAAGTACACATAATGTAAATGCACTTGAGTACTACCCACCTCTGCCAATAATGTAACATACTGTATCTTGTAGCTTCAACCTCAGTGTGTGTGTTTTTGTACAACACTGTCCTCCAGAAATTTTATTAATGTATGTAAATTGCAACCACAGTTACATTTGATTGAAAAAGTAATGCGACCCGCATAATAATTACATTTTGTTAATGGATGTTAAGAATGTTGATCTTGAACATTTACTGAACTCCTCCAGCTTTGTAAAGCTGCTATCCATGCAAACAAACCTGCTTGTAATTGTAGAAAGTCAAAAAAGGTAAATTTCCTCATGACCAAAACAAACACACTCCCCCAGAAATTACAAACATACTCTGTGGGAGACGGGGTTGCACTGCGATGCCCTGGCATGCACACACTCCTTTCAAATCCAAACTTGAGACTCACAGCTTGCTTGGAAACATGTTTCGAAAGATATAATTAAACCCCGAAAATAGTATTTATTTGTTCTTGACTAATTTCAGCCTATTGCGGAAGCACAGCTGGGTAAGAGGTGCCTGTTAAATGAACATGATTCCTGGAGCTGATCCCAGGCCTGACTGTACTGAAGTCTCCACTATGATCAATGTCAAACGAGAGTGAAAACACAGACTAGAGAAAGCTGCCAATATTTTTAATTATCATGGACTCTGCACCCAGAACTCTATTTTTGGATCGGCAAAGCAGGAGAAAACGGGGAGCATGAGTTGCATCTGTGAAATAGAAAGTCAATATGTAATACATGTAACATGTCGATTCCAGAAGAAGCGATGACATACTGAACGTTAGAGCCAGAATCGGTTATTTGCCATAATCAGTCCACTGAGTTTGTAAAGAAGTCACTTGGTTCATTTGACAGCCTTTGAAATGATGCATTCGAGTGTGTCATACAAACTATGAAACGCAATTGATGTATGTTTTCACATTCATGGTTGAGTGAGCATCTGTATTAGCATGTTAGCAAGCAGCTGGGCCTGCTGTGTCATATTAAAAAAAAAAATACAATGAGGCAGTTAAGAAGGAAAACCAAACGAAACACAGAAGCAAGTGAAGTCCTTTGTAAAATTAGTAATAAAATAATAAGATGTGCTATAAAATGCAGACATGGCTGCTTCAATTTCATTGAGCATTAGTGAGTTGTAAAAAAATGGAATGACCCAATGACCCTTCCAGAAAACCATTTACAGTAATTCCAAACAGAGCTTAAGTTTGACTTGGAAGATGAAATAAGCCATTCTTTTTAATTGCAAATGCTCATTCGAATTCACGATCCATGAAATACATCTAAAGCTGGTTTAACTTAGTCAGACAGTTTTATTGTAGCCAGAGTTTGCTAAATTCAAATCATTATAGTCTGCTTGTGTCTTTATGATCTTTTGTTACCTCCGCTGAGGAGGTGATGCTTTTGTATGTACGGATTGTATGTATTTACCGTATTTTCCAGATGACAAGTCACGGTTTTTTGCATAGTCTGGATAGGGCAGCAACAAATACATCGGAGTGACTTGTATAGTAAATACATTCGACTATAGGGTGTTTGTCTCACTGAGCCGCTGGACGTCGCTCTTCATCTGCCGCATCTGTATTACTGACAATTTAAAATGTAGACATCACCGGTAACAACCGGACCTGCCGTCAGCTTCACACCGAATGTGTCGGCGCCATCACTGACCCGGTGAGGCCGGGAGGAGACCCGCGAGCTTCCCCTTCTGGCGTCAAGCGCAGGCTCCCCGAACAAATGCGACCTGTTCTGCACAGCGACTAATACATGTTTTTTCTTCTTCATTATGCATGTTTTGGCTTGTGCCGGTAACATTCCGGAGCGACTTATCACCCGGAAAATGTGGTATTTATTTGTTCACAACATAACTCAAAAAAGTTACTAATGGATTTGAATGATATCTTCAGGATGGGTCATAAGTGGCATAAAGACCAGTCAATTAGAATCTGACTGGGTCTGGGTCGTCATCTGGATCCGGAAGATTTTTAAAGGATTCTTCACCATTGTGAGATTCAACATTTGTCCTTGTATCACAACAAAGAACATCCAAAAAACAGCCCAAAACATAGGAAAACACCATAATGAATTCAATCAAATCACAAAGTTTGAACCAGATATGGGCAATATTCCAGTTATGATGATACAAAATGCATATACTTACTGAGGTTGAGGAAAAGTATTTACTGTAAGGTAGCAAATAAAGCTGTAGACATGGAACTGACCCAAAAGTGGAACGTCTGCTGATTCAGTAATGTGCCCATGGATTTGATGTATCTTCAACATTTACAGAGATAGATCTAGGAGAAAACTACCATTCTGGAAATATTATTTTTTGGTGAATAACTACTGAACAAATAATGATAAGTGTCTGATTCCAATAATGAGGATGTCAGCGTTAGTACTCTGGACTAGCCTGTCCAGACTCAAGTGTCACAAAAAATATTGATGAGCCTCATGGCTGACGATTCCTTGATTTGTTTAATCCTGCTTGTTATCTACATTTATATTTTATTATACAGTGGGTTAGTAGACACTGCAACATTGTGCTTTTCTTTGTTCAGCTCAGTCCATGTATTAAAAAATGACTTTAGGAATAATTAATTTGCATTTTTGAAACACTATTATGATTACTAGTAAAATTGTTACTAATGCAGAGTGTATTAGTAATAAAGGGAACTAACACAGTACTAGCTGGTCAGTGATCCAACCTACCAGAAGATTTAACTTGTCTTGATGAAGTGAACGGTACTGCACATGTGGCATGCCTCTTGTTGTGGCACAGTAACGCGGTTTCCACAGAGCACATAAAATTTACCCAATTCATTTCATCATAATTTATCATGTTACATGAGACTGAAAGATACAATTTTATGACAGTGAGTCTAGACTAGTTTTCCATATCATTCTCTCTGGCTAAGAGTTTATTTTCTCAGGAAGATGCTCTCGGGAGATTTACTGATAGTTTATGCAGTCTGTAGTTGGTACTCACCAACCTAAATCAGGCTATATATATGCAGTTTGTAGTTGGTGAGCAACAAGTGAAAATCATCTATTCCATCAAGAAACTTGTTTACAGTCAAATCCATATTTTAGACACTGTGCTGTGTATATACATATGCATGATATTGCTGGCATAGTTTAATATGTACTTTACCTTTGTGCATTGTAAACATGAACAACTGTTAAAACTATACTTGCACTGAAACAAATACACATTAAGTGTGTAGATTTGGATAATAGCGCATGGCGCTAGTGTGACTTAGTGAATTAATGTCATCACCACCTGGTACAAATGATGTATACAGTATAATTCGTAGAAATGATGATCATTAAAACTAAAGATAATACCTCGCTCCTTTAATAATTTTAATATTTGCAGTGATGATCGTCATTGAGAGGAGCATGGTACATGCCCACTTCTTGTGCTTAAATCTTAAGGGGATGCACAGGCTAGATTCATTTGATGCACTCCAGCCTTCACCACTTTGCTTATGATACATTAAATGCTGGGGTTAGACCTGCCTTTCAATCACACTAAAGCAGAGGTGTAAGAATAATCCCATAACGACGTTGCTTTAATTTTATTATGAACAAGACTATAGATCATGTAAATCTAATGAGGTAGGTGTGTGTACTCCCAGTAAGTATTCAAACACTTATAGATTTAAATATCTCCTCTCGTTGTGAGCACACATCAGTAAATGTAAAAATGAATATTGAAAGAAAAACCTCAGTTGAATTGATTTTTGTTTGACAAACATGTTGGGCTATAACATTGATGTGGAAGAATTACAAGAGTATATTGGTATTCTGTGAGACTATATGTGCACAGCTCTCTAAACCAATGCCGACATTTAATTTGTAACAAAAATGAGGTGAACTTGTGTGAAGGAGGTCATTTTACTGCTGTAATCGAAGTGCCCCCTCTTTGCTCTTATTCTGAGTTACTCAGGGACACAGCCAACTATTAATGTGTGTGTGTGTGTGTGTATGTGCCAGACAAAAACATGACGGTGTGAGAGAAACGCTTAGTATAGTCTCTGATTTTTCTAGTACAATAAATAAAATCAAAAACATTCTATGGTTTGGTTGCTTTCAACCTTCACTGTGAAATGACTAAAGACATGTAATAAAGGCAATTTATACATGCCCACATGAATATATAAAAGTTATGCCTGTCTAATGACCGGGGTTGTTCAGTGAGTTCAATGCAGAACTAACTTTACGTTGTAATTCCACCACTTGGCCACCGGGGACCAGTTCGTCCGGCTTCAACAAGCTTCTTCCCCATATCTGAAAATACAAAGCGAATAAATTCTTGTCATGAGTCATTATGGTCTCAAACATTTTATTTGGACCCTCTAATAAGTAATGTGGTGGTACATCTTTAACTTTTTGCTTCATTATTAAGGTATTACAGCAACTAATCCAACAAATCACTGCCGTGCTGGGGTTTGATTGACATGTCGCTATAGTAACAGCTCACTAGTGAAGTCGGACCGATTCGGACCTTTGTATCCTCTATTTATTCAAAGTGGGCATAGTTATTAAACATGTGACACGCTCGACTGCAGCTGTGGGTAAGTGTTTACACTAACAACACTGTAATGTGAGGTTTTACCGCATCAGTAAGCTAGCGGCTAATATTCGCTTCCTACGAGTCCCCTGGCATGAACGCTCAGTTAGCCCCGCTGCCGTTTGTCCAAATATCGTTACATCCTGTTTTTGGCTCCAAGATGTCGTCCAGGTTGATTGGCCTCAAAACGACCCTTCAAAAACTAACGGTCACTTTGTCCGGTTATATATACACTGTATGTTTCAAACACGAAGCATAATCAAATGAATTATTCTGTCTTTGTTGCCCCTCTTACTGTTCTTACAGTAGCAGGCTTTTGAGTTGAATTGAATGAACTTCGTTGAGGGAAATTAAGTAAACAAGCTCAAGAAAAATAAAATCAGCAGGAGGTCTTCTCAGTCTTCAGCCTGCCAGCAGCTGTGGTGTGGAACAGTCTGATGGTTCTCGAAGATGAAGCGTCTCCTGTTCTGTTGGTCGTCCACTACAGCTGCTCCCCCGTTGGGGCAGAATGAAGTGAAGAGGATCGTCTGGGTTGTTCATGATGTCCTCCAACTTCCTCCGTGTCCACCTCAGCCGCCAGTGAGTCAACAACATAAATACTGTACGAGCCAAGTACGGTCATTTCTAGTAAACATCTTCCTATTTGCATGAAAACTATGATGCTACGTTCACACTGCAGACAAAAGGCAGTTTTTTCACCATATGTCACCCATATCTGATTTCTTTATGACAGTGCGAACAGCACAATTCCGATTTTTTCAAACAAGACTGCTAGATCGGATACGTCGCCAACGTTTGTCAAAGTGACCTCAGTCTGAATGGTCATGTCGTCAATTCTGTGCTGAAGGAGGCGGGACGCGGCAAAATCAGATGTAAACAACGGACTCTGAATCACTCGGTCATAATTTTGTCGGCTCCAACTGCACAACAACTTCAAAATTGATACACACATGCTGGCTTGTGTAGCATGTGTGTATCTTCTTCTTCTTTAGTGTTTTATGGCAGTTGTCAAACAATTTATTGGCACATTACCGCCACCAACCAGTAAGGAGCATGTTGCATGTGACGTCACGTCTTCTTCTGCGCATGAGGGTCACTTCAGAGCCGTCAGGCTGTTCACACTGGAGTCTGATGGGTGTCCCAATTCAAATGTAAAAACTATGCAAAAACATAGGACTTCAGCAAAAAATCGGAATTGAGCGTTAAGACCTGCAGTGCGAACGTAGGTCATTGTATCTTTGCTGAAAATCGACAGTATAACTACATTTCAGAAGAAATGGTCATGAAGTTTACATTTGACATGATTCCTGATGGTGAATTGAAAATGAAATATGTGTACTTTTTCCACTGATTTCAGATTCTATTGATGGGTGAAGGGCTTTAATTAAAATAAACACACTAACGCACCTCATTTTCAGAAGAGTATTTTTTTTTTCCAAAAACATGTTCAGTTACCTTTATTGTCACATATAGACACAAAATCTGTTCTGAGCATTTGACCAACCCCTGAGGAGCATTTAGGGGTCACCCCACAGAGGTCACGATGAAGGTCACATCATATCATGTGCTGTTACTTTGTCAACCCAAAACAGTGGAAATGAATAAAGTCAAGCAAAAACAAAAAACAACAAAAAATTCTCATATAAATTAACAAAACTGACAACAATGATGGAAGGGAACAAAAATGGACAAAATAACTAAGAAAATGATTTTTAAAATGAACAAAAGAAGTAACAAGTTTAGCAAAGATGAACAAAATAATCAGGCAAATTAACAAAATGAACAATACAACCAATCAAATTGAAAAAAACAAAACGAAAAAAGCAAATAAGCAGCAAGCAAACATTTACAAGCACAGTGACAGAATGCAAACAAAATAACAAGTAAACTGGGCAAAAATTAACAAAACAAGCAACAAAATGAGTCATAATTATAAAAAAAAAATCAAATATATAAACAGATCTGAACAAAATCAGCAACAGATCCTGAGCACATGTTACATAACCTGTTAAAATGCAACAGACTTGGCTGTAATAAATACGGTACTTTTACCTGAGTACTGTGTCTGATTACTTTAGCCACTACTGGTCAGTGTCCAGGAAATTATTTGTCAGTATTGAACCACAGATCAGATTATTCCTCAGTCGTAAACAGATGAAGCAGCCGTACAGATTTATTTTCCTTTGACATGCTGTTGGCATTAGCTCTGAAAGGAATGGTGTCTATGTAACAACCATTTAAATTCCCTGCGTTTTATATTCTCAGTTGCACGTAGGCTCATCTTTTTTTCTGACCTATTCTCATTAGCTAGCCTGTCATTGTACTCATACTCCACTGTCAGCTAGAACTGCCCATCCGAAATGGCAAAATCTGTTAAGCACATAATTTCATATTGACTGACAAACACCATGGTTAACTCTAATACCACGAGGTGCAATTATAAGCTTTTGTGAGGATTAGGTGATGAATAAAATAATTTGAACTGGCATCTGGATGTGTGATGAACAAATCACACATCCAGGTGCGAGTTCAAAGTATTATATTTTCATTCCTCTTAACTCAGCAGACATATTAAGTACACTTCTACTAAGGATAATAACAGATATATGTATATTACACTCATTTCCCAATCAATGCAACAATACTGCATAGATGCTATGACATACTCACGGGGTACAGCGGTCACACGTAACACTAAAAATATCTGCTCTGTTTGTTATGTCACTGTATCGCTCCATATGTTTCACAAACGTTATAATCTTAAAATTCACAATTCATTTGTATTTGCATGGCACAGATACAGGGTTTTTTGGTTTTAAATCTAATCTTTCTTTCACCGCATCTCATCAAATTAAATTACATTGATATGGAAAAACAAGTCAAAATTCATCTTATTTCTTCATTCTTCTGTTATCATTTTCACTTTTATTAATCATATTAATATATTTAAAAGTTTTTAAAATTCTATTTCCATTTAAATTTTTGCGTTTTGGAAATTGCTCTTGACCTCATTAAATTATATTTTGTATTTAATACTAGCTTTTTGTTATAGGACAGTTTAAAACCAACCACTCTATTTTTGGCTCAATTTGAGAAGAGCTTTTCTCTCATTAGTTAATAAAACTTTATGATAATTGTGGGATTGGGTCACACTTGACAGATTATTGTGAGTTGTCACGTGTGTCAAAACACACTTTTAGGGATGAACTTCCAAAGCCTTTGTGCAACCAAAGCAAACGACTCCTCTGTTAAACGCACCAAAATGACATCACTAAGATTGCCACGACTGGGGCAACCTGACCGGGACTGTGCCATTGGAACGCTGGAGGCTACAGGAGCAGTAAATGTCCATCACTCCACTATGGCGCCACCAGCAAAACAACAGCAAAACAAGCACAACCTGGTTGAGCACGTGTGACAAACCAGCAGCCACACAAATCCGAAACTGGTTCCAACTCATCACCGTCACAGCTCCAGAGACTCCTGGCACACAACAGAGCATGTGCCTACATTATTTGTCATTTTTTGGTCATTTCTCATTTGCTTTGTAACCGATTAAGGTAAGATATTCATTAAAAAGTAATGGGGAACGATGTATGAGTGGTCATTTACATGGAACACAAATTGCAGCTGCCGGTTGTTAAATCCCTTGAGTATCTGAGGCCATACAGTATATATTTTATATATATTTTCATGTCAAATGGACTGAGACGACCTCCAATGAAACATACTGTCAGTCTAACAGAACTGAATTGAATGAGTTTCAGTTCTTGTGGTCTCAATTGTATTATGATTGAAATATGCTGTCTAATAGTTCACATGCTTTAAAGAAATTATGTAGAATGGAAAACCTAAATTAACCTTGTCCTCATCACCACCTTACACTGTAGCGCCGTTAAAGTGTGAATCCCTGAAAGAAACCTGACAGCACAATTTTTAATCCATCCATTCATCCATTTTCTGGAACCATTTATCCTTAGCGGAGTTGTGGGTGGGCTGAAGTAGAATGTTTTATCATCTGGCAAAGTATTCGCTGAATAAATCTCTTACTTACTACTTTTAACGTATTTTTAAATTTAACACTTTGCTCTACTAGAGACACTGTGTTGCCCCGTTGGGATTTCTGCCCTGTTCCTCTGGGCTGATTTATCTTCCCTCCCGTGTTCACTTGCGAGCTACAGTGAGATTTTGCATCTGTCACTGTAGTCAAACAATGAGATGCTATTTGTTTCCAGGGTTTATAAATGTATTTGTGAAAAGTCTCGTAGGACGGCTGGTTCAGAATTTCACCATTTTTTAAGTGTCTTTTTAAGATTCAAGACTTGTTCCTTCAGTAAACCTAAACCTGGCATACTGTACAGTATGGGAGGCTGAATGTTGACAAAATTATCAATTGTTGTAAGTGTAAATTTATTAAAAGGGACATTGGCTGCAACTCTACATATTTTTCACTTCACCTTTCCAACCAGACATCAGCTGTTAAGTCGTTGTCCCTATGTGTTTTACATGGTGGACATTCTTCATTTTGTTTGTATTTTACAAAACAATGATAAAATAAAGACCTTTGGATTCACCCTGGGATCTTTGTTTGAAGTTGGCCAGACTATGAAAGAAGAGTTAACAGTTCCCATGTGCTGGGGGCTGTAAATACTGCTTCAGAAATACCAAGCTGCATCACTGTGGCCATTCATTCCAAAATAATTCAAGAGTCAATCAGTCTCCCAGGCAGACCAGGGGGATCGGTCACAGCTACAGTGCACTAACATCAGTCCTGGCTTCTTCAAAATACATGAAAATGTGCCTCTAGCATTTGTAAAGAGATTTCTACATCTGGGCTGACAGTCTGTGCACAGATGTTGCATATTTAACCAGGTGAGTTTGTATAGGCATCAAACGTGTAAACCTTTACCTGCTCGATGTTTGCTGATGACCTGGTGAAAAGAAGGAAGACACGCGTGGTGGAAATGCAGGCGAACATGGCTGTGGATGCATGAATTTGATTTATTCCCCATAAAAGCTCGCAAAGAGTTGTGTTTCAGTGTAACAGTGACCCAAACCTTTGCTCGAACTCCTTCAGAACCACATTTTGCCTCCAACTGATATTTACCCTCCTCTAGTATAAAGATATGTATGAAAAAAGTTAGCTCATATTTTTACTGGATTTTTTGAATGTCCATTACAATGGACAAAATTGTCCAGATTCCTTTATGAGAAATCTCTGTGGTTTAATGCAGTAACTGTGTGAAAATGTCCAAGAGGACATACTGACAATGTGTTTATCATGATTTACACCTCAAAACATATTTAATAGTATTCAAAAATTAATTACATGTTACATTAATTTAGATTTTACCGTGACAGATCTCCATGTAATGACTGTTGGGATTCAGGAGATGAGGCAGACAAAGAGGCATAGAAAGAAATGGTAAGTTTACAAGTTAACACAATATCTTTAGCCATTCAATAGTGCAAAAATATATGGCGAAACAGGCCACTGCCCTTGTGGAGTGGAAGCCTAGCATGCCATCTGATTGGACCCCAATGTCTGAAACCAGGCAACTCAGAGAAGCCATGTCAAGTGTGGGAGCAAGTGCCACCAGATACCGTATGGCATCTCCACTTCAACTTACATCACGCTCCCTCCCAAGCTCTGCTAGCCACAAAACCCGGACTCTTCCCACTATCCTCACCCAGCACGGTGGATCCAGACTAGATATTATACACTGAGTAGGATCTCGCAGCGGGTCAACCTGTGGAAGTGCAGCTGTCACTCCTGGATTAAACAGGTGATTGCACCTTACTTAGTATTGTCTCATTTAGTACCCAATACAACCAATGCAGGAGGACAAATCTATCCCGTGCTCAGGCCTCCCGAGAACATAGTAAGACTAGAAAGACCAAAAGAACGGATCTTCATCCCAGTGCTCAAATTTGAAGAGCACCACACCACCTTTTTAAGGAAATTCATCACCTCAGAAATCAGAAATACTTTATTAATCCCCAGTGGGGGAATTCACCTCTTGAACAAAACCAAAATAACGACTGACTTCTGCCTCACAGTCAGTGGTGTGGTGAATCATAGCGCCAAGATAATTCACTTTCACATTCGTGTAACTCGCAGAGATGGAGCATGCAAGAAATTCTTGAAGGCCTGGATTGTTGTCTTGACCCAGGACCCCTGCAGCCCTAGTGACTTCACCTTCTCACTCAACGTTTCAAGCACCTCTGTATGAAGTTTAGTGAACTTTTACACACAGAACAAAGCCCGGAAATTCACCCTGGCTGCCATGCTCTTGATAATCTAATTCACAGAACTGCTGAAAAGTGTCGGGGCCAGAACTCATGCCTGCCTCACCCCACATGTTCAGTTGCATTCTCTGAACCATTATACAAGAAGGAAATCAACTGGACATGTTTTTGAGGAACCCTTGAACCCTCGGGTGGACAGAGAGCTACAGGCTATAACCAAAATAGCTTTAAGTGGAGGTTAAATTTGAGACGACTGCAGGTGGGTGTCAAAAAGTGCAAAAGAGTGGTGGTGAGATTCTGTGCTCTCTGTTAGTAGCCCAAAATGGAACAGAGTGAATCTGGTTAGGAGTCAGATTCTGTGTCAATCTTTTTGCAGCTGTGCCTCTCCAATTAGATCACACATGTGTTCTTTCAGTCCGGAAAATCGCTTTTTATTTCTAACCGATGGAGGTAGCAAAAATAGCCTGTTCAGGCAGAAAATATGTCCATTTTAGATCTGAATCATGTTGCACCACTGAGACTGCATGATCCTACCACTTGCATTGTATCACTAAATGTTTTTGGAAGTACTGACAGTTACTCAGTATCTCCTTTTGTCTTTGATATGGAAATTGTTTACAATATCAATTTACCTGCTGTCTCAGTTTTGCAGGAGTTGTTAACATCTGTTAAAAACACTCACCAAAGCTGTTTTTCTTGATGGTGGCACAGGTGCCTGCTAGTCAATGTGTAGAAGGGAGTCATTTTGTGAGCTATAAAAGAGGGGCTGTAAGAATGGGTATTTAGACTGTCTGACAAAAGCAATGTTTGGTTTCATCAAAACAGAAATGTTCTGGTCTGAAAAGTTTATGGTTGGAAAATGTCAAAAATATGCTTCAAAATACCAATAAAAGAAGAGTAAATTACAACAAACTCAATAAAATGACACCACTTATCATTTAACAGTGAAGGCACTTTAGATAAGTATAGATTCATCAAAAATTGTACATTTTTTTCCAACAATAGCCTTTGCTACATGAATAATCAAATTAGAAATGATGACCTATGACATTATTTCTTTATCATTCATTATAAATGTCAGTAGCTAAGCTAAACTGTGTTAAGCAAAGGTTTGAGCTCTGTTCACAATTCTTATATATGGCGTTTTAGGGCCTGTTCAGACCTATCACATCTGATCAAGCATGTCTGTTCAGACCTGTCGTTACAAATGTGTCTCGTCTGGTACATGATCAACTAAAACATTATAACCACTAACCAGTGAAGTGGTCATAATTTTGATTACCGTAATATTCACACTACAAGCCGCGGCTTTTGTCACACATTGCGACCCTGCGGCTTATACAATGATGCGGCCTATTTATAGAATTTTCTAATGGCCGTCAGGCCCGGTAGCATGTCCTTGTAGCTCTGGAACATGTTGTGCAGTTCGTGGCTGTACGCATAATCAAACGAAGCTC
>JAQQAE010003447.1:0-20217 GCA_029823295.1 Pseudamia nigra | reverse complement strand
CGCCACCGCCCGACATGTGTCCCGCTCCAGTCAAACTCCACACTCGACACAGTCCCCAGAGCGGGTCGCCGGCAGCCGTGCGGCCAGGCACCTGACGCCAGAAGCGTGAGCCCTCCAGCCGCACCACCCCCACCCCGCCAAACGTTCAACGCGCAGATCTGTCGGCGCCGACACACTCGGTGGAAGAGGGTTAAGAGAGAAAAGCGGTAGCATGGCAGCCTTAAAAGATTTTCTCCTTTATTAAATGATGATGCAGCCCTCAGACTGTGTTCAAAATTAGAAATCAATTAAAACATCACCGACTAAAATTAAAATATATGGAGCTGGAGTGAGCAATACTTCTATGCTGCTCTGTTATGTCTGTATCAAGAGGATGCAGACTTCAAGACAAAATACTTTGTGCTATTTTGTCTGTGTTGCCTATTTTTGATTGTTACAGCAAGTTGTGCGAGTTCCTAAAATTTAAGAATAACCCATACTTAAAATTTGTTTGAACATAGTAATTTAGCACTATTTTTATGGAACTAATCAATACCTGTAGGTAACCACATCATGTTCTCAATAAGGATGTTCACTTTGAGTGTAAATAATAACCTCCTATGACTAATGACCTCTTTGGACACTAACATGCTCATTGTTCTGATAAATGGCCTCGCGCTTCTTGCAAACCGTCTTGGTCACAATCTAGATAAATGACCAAAGCAGATCTTTTACATTAAGCTTACAGTTGGCAAATGCATATTGACATGAAGGGTTCACATAGACATTATTTAACTCTTCACTCGAGAGATTTTGCTGTTTCCTGTGGTTCCTGGCTACAACACATCTGTCATTCCCTGAGTTTTAAGCTGTAATGGCCAGTTGTCATAGTTGTCTTGAAAATGTACATGAATTTTAATGCATTTGTGGCTTTGGCTGTTTGGGATAAGTAGTGTGTGGCAGATTAATGTTCTCAAAGATGTTTTTCAGACATTTCCAATAGGAATGTGAACGTTTTTTGTGTATGTAGAGGATTTACAAGTAGGCAGAGGTGTTTGCACAAGTGAGTCCGTGCCTGTCCTGTGTGTCGAAATATGGCTCTGTGTGTGTGTTTGTGAGGCTTTAAACTAGTGTGACAGATAAGAGGTAGCTAGCGTTGCGCTTCACTGAGGCTGAAAATGTGAAGAGGAAGTCTGTCTCTGAACCTAGTTGGGAGCGGATTGATCATGTTTACACCTCAACTCTATACCTCTCTCTCTCTCTCTCTCTCATATATGCCTTCCCACCTCCGTTTGTCATACTTTCCTCCTGCCATTCCCTACTTTCCTCACTGCTTTCCCCTCGTCTTAAAAAAGCCTCTTGTGCCGCTTGCTTGGCTCTGTATTCCCATATTAAAAGGTAATTCAATGCAACGACATAGAGATGAGATGACACTTTGTGCTTAGCATTAGTTAAGGGTGTTACTGCTCTCACTGCAACATGTCTCTTTTACATGAAAGTGTGAAGACGTGTCCAGCCAATATGTTCCACCTTCTTGAAGAAGATGTTGTGCCACTTTAGTACAGTTTGGAATACAGTTGTTGGTTTACATGAGTACAACATGGGCCAATAATCATCACTGCACAGATGTAGAGGTCAATGGTTGTCTGTAATGGCTAGTGCATAGTCTGATTCCCCCTGTATTGATGGCTAGTCTTCAGGTGCTACCCACTTGTTTGTGATGGCAGGGCTAATTAGCCAGCAATGCAATCGTCTCTCCACAGAGATGTCTGTTTATTTACTGTTTATTGTAGCTGCAAGGCCAGTGCTAATCAGCACTGAAACCTAACCCAAGCCAAAAGCTGAATTTCTTCATTTGATGTCTGAAAAGAAGACATGCTAGCATCAATTAGCCTTGGGCTGTCAGCACTTAGCCCTTCCTAGCAATTAGCTATGCCAACTTGATTGCACAGTCAGATATCACTGCTGTCGTGCATCAAGAGGCTGTGGAGATTCAGAGGATGAAAAAGGTGGCATCTGCATGAACTTGCAGTTGAGGCATAATTTATCTAGGCCTGGGCTTATGAGCATAATTATGTGTCATGAATTATTAGGATGTGAGTCTTATTATAGTTCTGGAGCAGTATTTCAAATGAATGAGGGTCTTAAATATTAGTTTATCTCTTTATAGATCTTCACATCTCTACTTTTCATGTATACCCTTCCATGTTTGTTCCTGCTTTGATGGTGTTGTGCACCAGCTCAATGAATCATGTATGATTCTGCAGTAGAAATAGACTTCATCTGTTATGCTATGTACACACCTCTACTTGGTTTGTAGGCACACAGCTATGGGATAGGGCTTGATCAGTGTTGGTGCATGTGTGCACATGTGCATCTTTCAATATGCCTACAGCTATGCATCCCAGGATAGTTGCGTATAAGTGTGTTAGTGTGTGCGCCCAATTTCATTAAACCACAGCTAGAAAACTGTGAGGAGAGGGCTGCTAATCAATGAGATAAACGCAAGGGCACTAATCCTCGGTTTAGCCTTGTGTTTGAAACACTCAAGTGTTTACCAATGTGTCAAACTAATACATCTCTCCCCAACTCCCACCAACGAGAGCCGTCAAGAGATTTCTATTAACTTATAAAGAGGAGAGGAGGAGACAAAGGAGAGTAAGATACCACAAGTGAAACCAGTAGGGTGGGTGATAATGAATATATTTGATCATAATAAAAATAAAAAATGTATATAGTGCTCTTCAAGCCTGCTTGTCAAAGCGCTGACAATGAATCCGTTATTCATTCACTCCTGGTGGTGGTAAGCTACATCTGTAGCCACAGCTGCTCTGGCAGAAATGTGGCAGCCAATTTGTGCCAAAAGCCTCTCCGACCACCACCAATCATTCATTCAGACAATCATTCACAACTAGTAGCAATTCACCTAGTACATGTTTTTGGTTGTGGGAGGAAGCTGGAGTACCCGGAGAGGACAGACACGGGGAGAACATGCAAACGCCACCTGGTGTTGGGATCAAACCCAGGACCTTCTATCCGTGAGGCATGTGTCACCATTTGATGTACCATGGCTGAGTTTGATATAAAAAAGACTACATCACTGACAGTCACATAGTTTGTTAAAGTTGCAGCACAATTTCACCTTTATCTCCTGCAACACTACTCTCGAAGTCGCTTTGAATTGCTGATCAGTTTGTGTCACAATGTCATTACAGCAGAAATGGGTGATGGATGATGTGGTGATGAATTGAGAAAGATGGAGTGAAAACACAGAGCACAATCATGGATTGAACAGGAAATCCTACATCTCCTAGTTCCAACTCCTGTTTTATTTTATGTCTCAGCATGTCTCCTTCTCACCATGTGGTTCATCATAAACATGACTTTGTACTGCATCTAATAATAGTTTAGTGTCATATATCATGGTATTGACAAAATACGTCATCTTTTTTTTCCAGCCCTAGTATGAAGTGAAGGATGAGAAAAGAAGATGAAATGTAATGTACACAGTAGTGGAAGGAGCAGACAAGATAGTCTAGGGAAATTGGCGCATAGTGGACAATTTAAGGTAGAATGAATGGAGAACAGTAAGTGAGAAAGTGATATTGAAGAGAACAGAAGGGAGGGAAAACGATGAGTGTGAGGGAGAAAATCAGCTCAGAAGTCTCTCCTGAGGCCAGATCTCATTCTCGTACAATATCATCACACTATCCAAAAGAAGATAACGTCCGCAGGATATTCAGGATATCCACTGTCAGAACGTGTTGAACTCCAGTTTCCCATACTTTCCTCTCCTTACAGTGATGGTAATAATTCTATAGTCTTACATAGTATCTTCTAACAGGAGACTGTCAATAACCTTCTGTATATATGACACACATGATATATGATAGTGTAACATCAGCTCTATACTAACCTTGTTGGATTCTGGCGATCCATGTCTGCTTAAAGGGAAAATATTGGCTTTATGGTGATTCTGTATAAAGTTTCTACAGTACATTTGAACTGATCCCAAAGGGGTAAAGAGCAATGGTATCACAAGACATGAGAAAGAATGCACTGTTGGGAAATGCTTTTGCAAGCAGAGACATGAAACAGCATAGTTATTGTAAGTGTTTGAGATATAACTAAGCAATACATTGAATGCATTTATTTATTATGAGGTTAGGGTGCAAGGATTTGAATGAATAATGCACATAGACATCCTGGCAGTTTTTTTTTGTTGTTTTTTGTTGATATTGCTTTTTGTGAATATTTTGAAATGTTTTTCAAGGATTGTTGATTAAAATCTCTAATTATTGCTGAAACAATATAAAAGTTTTGATTAAAGTTTTGGTCGTATCATGCAACTCATATCGGGATTTTTGCTTAAAACCTGTTCATATTTCCTGTGTAAGACTTCACAAGCTAAAATTTCCCTTTTTCCTATTTTTGCAAGGAAATCTCACATAAGTTGTGGTGTCAGCCAAACATAGTTCAGCATTTTTGGAACTTGTGAAAGTCGATCTAGAGGCAGATTGTCTAAGGGCTTATAGTGAGTTATTTGGAGAAAAGAAGCTGATCATTTTGTTATAGACGGCATATTTCTCAGTGCCAACCATTCCCACATTACCACTGACACATTCTAAGCCATCCGCTAGCCCTTATGGTAGCAGCCAACTCAGGTCAGCAGCAACTCAAATAACAAGCTGGTGTCTACATCAGTTCCTTCCAGTTTTCTGGCCCAGCCCAGGCAGCTTCCTAGTGTGTGAGCCAATCAGAGGCTGAGGTTAGGGTGCAAGGGCCAATTGGATACTGAGCTGTGGGCTGGGAAGTTGGTCCTAAAGCCCCAGACAGGTCACATAAACACACACAGCACACTTATATGACCACACTCTGGGGTCAGAAAGGCAGACGGGACACAGCTGGGAGTCTTTTGAAGGCTGAGGCTGAGAGAAGAGAACTGAACTGTTCAAGATTTTCCTTTGTCTGTTCCTTTATCTCGCACTGTTCTTACCTTTTGGTCCATTTGTACTTCTGTCTTGCCCTTGGCCCCTCCCCTCTTCTTCTTTATCCATCTTTCTTATTTTTCCCTGGAGGGCAAGAATGAGAGAATGGATAATATCAGCTTGGGCTTTACATCATTACCTTCCGTCTGATAAACCGCATGGCCACTCCATCACCTCTCTTTCTTTCACTCCTTCACCAGTGAGCAGGAAAAGGAGAGGAAGAGAAGCAGACATGGAGGAAGTAAGAGAAAATCTAGTATGGTATAGGATGCGTGTCTGTGTGTTATTCTTCCGTGTGTGTAGAGAGCAGCTGTTTGTTAAAGGGGAAATGGGAAGTATCAGGGGTCCTGATGGCATCTAATTAAGGCAGATAAAATGATGATGAATTGCAGTCAGGCAGCAGAGCGGGATGTCCGTGTGTGTGTGCACATTAGCTCACACAGTTACATACAAGACAGAGGAAACCAGGGAAAGATGCTTTGCTGTTATGTGTGCTGGAAGGAGGAAAAGAAAGAAGTAAATATGTATGGAGGTGAAGATGCCATGAAAGGAGTGAGAGCATGGAGGGCTGAAAGGACATCACTGAACAATAAACTGCTGATTGTTGTTAGAAGAATGGATAGATAGATGAATGAATGGGATGATGTCACAAACACTAAAGATGTCCGACATGTCCAGAGGGAGAGTTAACACAAACACATTGGTCTCATGGTGTCGCTCCAGCTAGTGGATGTGAAAGAAAAATGTCTTGAGGTTTTGAGAATTGCTATTGTTTGCAAGCCAGCTTTAACTGAAAACAGTTTCACAATTATGCAGAAAAACTTTTTCCATTTTAAATTACACTAAAGGTGGCAGACACTGGGCTAATGAGGGCCTTGGTACACTAGGTAGAAGGTAGGCGCAGCGGAGCATGGTACACTGTGGTCTGGCATGGCCTGGCACAGCTTAATGAGATATAAACACTAGATCTGCCACTGCACACACTGACACTGTTTTAATTGCCTTCCAGACTATGTGTTTAGTGTGTGGGTCAACTGAAAGCACATGGGAATTTTACTGGAATTCAGTGTGAGTAACTATAGATTGAAGCGCAGTGGTTCTGGTACTTTGCTCTCCTCTCATGTGTTATTCAGGAGATTTTGATGGACTTGAGGAAATTAAGCACTTCACCACTGTGCTGGTGACCTTTGCAATAAGATTCATGCACTGTGTTTGTTTGTGTTTGCGCGTGAAGACTGAGTAAATGAAGACAGGTGGGCCTCCTCCCTCCTCTTCATCTGTGTTCTGTCATTGGCTTGCTGTATCTCCTCCTCTCTGACAGGTGAAGAGCGGTGCTCCCACGCACCTGTCCTTGATAAATAAGAATGAATTGCTGCTCAACTATCAGCATATGTCAGCTTCTCCACCCATCCTCCATTTTATTTCCTCATCTGGTCCTTCTTTCTCTTCTCCGCTGAGTGCTGCAATTTCACCCACCTTTATGTTTTGTTGCATTTGCAGATATTTCAAAAGAGGTGTGTAAGCTGTAACCAGAGACTTGGACTGTTTACATGATAACCTTCAAGAAAGGAGAAGGTGCAAAAGATTCCCACACAATTTAAACATGCTGGGAGTCATAGTTGTTTCTGGGAGACGGAAAAAATATTGACGCAGGATCCTTTTGCCAATATCGCCATTTCTCTTTTCAACACCATTTCAACACAATTATTGCTTTTTTAAATGACAGTATACATGGACGGGCAAGTTGTATTCAGTGTATGGTAAAAGGGCACAAGTCTTTTTGTATTGTCATTTTATTTATTAAACTGCAATACCGACAGAATGCAGCAAATATACATAATTCAATGTTATTGAAACCCTGTATTGTGTACCATCATTCTTTTGAGCAGCATAAAGGAATAATATGTAGTGAATTGTTCTTTGATTTTCACCCCTAGTTGCTTCATAATCGTAAAAGCA
Source organism: Pseudamia nigra (assembly GCA_029823295.1). NCBI lineage: Eukaryota > Metazoa > Chordata > Actinopteri > Kurtiformes > Apogonidae > Pseudamia > Pseudamia nigra. The sequence continues at coordinate 13,291 of JAQQAE010003447.1, read as the reverse complement.
TGTCTCACAGATTAATGTTAAGGTGCAAGGAATCTATGAAAAATGAATTTGGCGTCCATGTCCTTATTTAATGACTTTTGTGCAGTGTAAAATTAATTAGGGAGTTCATACGGTATTCGAGATGGGTAGATCTTAACTGTGTGTCCTCTGGCAAGAAGTCTGTGATCTGTTGCATCTTTCCAGCAACATCAGGCACTTTGTAATAAATAGATTAGGTGTTATGACGCTGATAGCCACACTGAGGAATTCAAAGACATTGACAGGAGGAAATATAAACTGTTCCATCTTAGCGTGCTGTTCGACAAGTTTCTTCCTGTTTTATTGTTCAAATGTATGGTACCTCGCAGAAAGAGCGGTACCGTTTCTATGTTTTAGAGTGAATTGGAAAATGTAATGAAAAAGGCATTTTGTGACCGAGCAATGGAAGCGGTGAGAGCAGGATGGCCTCCTGAATAATGGTTCACGTTTACAGAAGAAAAAAAAAGGTGAAGGTATTGAAAGTGTGGATGTTGCTGCAAATGACCAAAAATCAGCCTTTTGTCCAGGGAGCAGCCCAGTAAGCTTAGACTCACTTAAAGTGTAGGCTGGAAAATAAGAAACACTGGTTATGACAGCAATTTTTTTCCCTCAAGCCAGCATTTTTCCCACCTCCCTGTCTCTCTCTTTTTCTTTCCATCAATGAAGAAAGTATGTGTGCAAGCATGTAGTCACTTGTGTATTTGTGTGTGTACATTAGAGATAAGCTCAGTAACTAGGTCCAGCCATGCTCCAATCCTGTTAGCATTAGCGATTAGCACTGGCTAACCAGCCGTTATTATGAGGGAGGGCTGATTCCACGCTGTCTGACCCTACACATTACAGTGTACTCACACATACATATACACTATGCCATAGGAAACATTACCACTTGATCTTTGATTAGGAGGCCGTATTGGACTAGAAGTTTGGTATTTGTGTGTATTTGTAAAAGGGTGTCGTGTGAATACTTGGTGTGTGCAGAGCCTTATCTAGCCTGACAGAACACATTACACATCGACCAGCATTCAATCAGTATCCTCCACTTTTCCCTTTAAATGTTCCGAGAGTGACGTTTCTGTAATTGCGTCACCAAACAGTTTTAAATATAGAATAATTGAGACTGAAGGATGTCTCGTATAAGGTCCGTTTTTGATAACTGTCGTCGTCACCTTGAGAAATGTTGGGAGAGAGAGGAAGCTATTCTGTCCCAGGATGAGTTTGCCCAGGGCTAGTTTGGTATTTTTAGCCGTCTAGCTCCAGCACACCTTCAAAATGACTAATTATGAGGCTGTGACCCTCACAGAAGGTACCTGCTGTTACTTCATACCTGCCTTCCTTCACCCTCTTTCTATTCATCCATCTTTGCCTTCTCTTCTCCATTGTTCAGTGACAAAGGTCTGGTTCAGTTTCATTCATGTTTACATTCACACTTTCCTGTTCCGAGCCAGCTGTGTCACTGACTCCTTTTCTCATGCGCTCTCATTTTTAGCTGTAAACACAGCACAGAGGGGTTTTGCTTTTGCAATTCCATTTGTTTCCCTCTTTTAGCCATGCATATAGTGACATTTTTAAAGGTACTTGCTAAACGTTTTCTTTTCATATTGAATTCTGCCGTGCAGTACATAAACCTCGCCTGAGATGCACATGTGTATTCCCGGATCCAAGCGTGGTGCAACAATGCTGCTTTAATATAAAAGTTTAATAAGCCTTCGGTGCGATGGCAAACAATGAACTTTGGATCATGACCTAACCTTTTATATTCCTCCCCCTCCTTCCCTTGGCCATTAAACACACATACATGCACACTTCTCTCTAACTAAATATTAATGTATTTGCTGAGGGATAGTACATGCTGTAACAGATCCCACTATCCCATCTCTCAACCCCCACCTATGAGGACAGATGCGCAAACACATATATACACAACACATGCACACAGCTGAAACCTGGTCCAAAAAGGGCAGCTCATAGTTGTAACTGCCAATAAATTAACTTCTCTGACATTTCTCTGGTGCAGGTTTTCAGAGACATGATGATGCCTAAGTGTAAACAAGGGTTCCTCACTTGCTCTATTTATCTTACTCTGTATCTGTGGAAATTACCTTTGTATGTGATTCAGAGGTGGATTAGGGCAGGCGCTGGTTGGCATAGAAGCAAGGACTGAAGTAAGGGGAAGCTTGACTCTGTCCTGTTACTGTAGCCTTATTTTTTTAGTCTTAATGGGATAAAACTAATGATGTTGGATACAATATATGTGCTGTGCAACTTATATAGCAATGCTTAGTGGAAGAAAATCCTCCTTAGCCTAATATTGTATGATTTACGTTCTCCACTGGAGGCTTTGTGGTTTGCTGCGCTTATATGATATCTTGTCTATTAGCAGACTTTTCTCAGTCAGTTGATTCCGTGTTAAAACTTAAATGGAGCTCTTCATCAGTTTTGAACCTCTATACTTTCTGTATTATCTAAATTCCTCTACATCTTTGGTATGGTTTCCGTCAGCATCTCCCTGTCATTTCCTCCTCATCTGTCTCATTGTGTTCGACTTGTAGACACATACACACTCTTCAACACACTCATATGCTCTACATCTCTGCCTGGTGGTGGAGAGCTCTTGTTCCCAGGCAGACTGGGTGGTCTCTTCGTGAGGGGGGAGTGGAGGGTAGGGCAGACGACGTTCTTGTGCTTGGACTTTTGTGCAGAGAAATGATCACTAACATGCAAAACATGTTGTTGTGCAAGTGCCTTATCTTACTTTGTTTGCACGTGCTTTTATTTATCTTTTTTTTATTTCCTGTATAGACTTTGCAATCATTCTTTGTTGCAGTCGCTGGCATTCATCTCTGGAAACTGTCCTGCGTGCTGCATGGATATTTATAGTGTGATGTGCACATGTGTTTCTCTGGACATGTTTGGTATATGCGATAAAGGAATCTGCTCCATATTTCCTTGGTTGACTGCTGGTGTTCTGGGGATGGAGGTACAGAGAAGAGAAAGTCAGTGTGAGATTGATAGGGGAGGAGGTTTGTAAAGAGGTAGAGGTAAGGAATAATGAGAGGGAGAGGAAAAGAGGGGGCAGAAAGGAGGATTGCAGCAGAGGGCAATGCAGAGGTATGTGTGGAAAAACCAAGGCAGACATGTCAGGGAACAAATTGAAAATGCCAATTTCACTTTAGCCCCCACCAGCTCAGGCGCTTATAGCTCAGCCCCAGCCTCTTATTCCATGTGTAAATGAATGGTGTCCACAAAATAACACACAATCACCTCTCTCTATCCGTCTGTCCCTCCTTATTTCTCCTTTGCACTCTTTCTCTTCTATCTTTACAATTCACCATTTCATTTGTTTTTTCCTCACATGCTTCCTCCTGCAGTGTATTTTCAAATTATAAGACATTTAAAAGAAACATAATGGCTTGTAACCATCACATGCTGCTTTTCTTTGTTTCCCCTCTGTATTATTCACACATTTTAGTATTTGATTTTGTAAGATCTTGAATCTAAATGTTGCCTGTATGTGCCCTCACTGCAGGTTTAGCAAACTGTATCATAGTTTATGGAGACTGAAGAATGAATAAATGTTCTCTAAGAGTCTTCTGGTTCCTGATCAACTCTACACACGTATAGTACCGTTTTTTAGAAAGGTAGCAGTAATAATCTATAGCCTCTATATTGTATGTTGTAACTTTCCTTCTCTCTGAAGGCCAGGTCCAAGGTGGTGGCACTTGGGGTAAAAGTTGGTTCTTCTGAATAAACCAGTAGAGAGCGCTCGGGGAGCACAGACCTCCACCAAGGCAGCTCAGTTTCTCGTCATGGCGGGATACAAGAAAACAAATGAGAAAGTTATACAAATTGTCAGTTTTGATGTTATTTTATTATTAGTTCTTTATTTATTCTTGAAAAATAATATTTCCACAATGACTTTTTTTGTGGATTTATCTTTGTAAATGTTGAAGATGCATCAAATCTGGAGGGACATTACTGAAGGAGCAGACTCCTCTACAATTTGGTCAGTCGCATGTCCTTAGCTTTATTTGCTACTTCACAGTATATGTTTTTCCTCAACCCCTGTAAGTATAACCTTTCTGGATCACTACATCCAGAATATTGCCCATATCTGGACCAAACCTTGTGGTTTGATAGAATCTATTATAGTGTTGTACCATGTTTTTTTTTTTGGCTACACTTTTTCTGGGTATTATTTGAGGACAAATGTTGAATTTGGCCTCCTCTCACAATGGTGAAGAATATTAAAAAATCTTCTGGATTATATTCACTCCCAGAATCTAATTGATTGGTCCTTGTGCCATTTCTGACCTGTCTTAAAAATTTCATCCAAATCTGTTCATAACTTTTCGAGTTATGTTGTGAACAAACAAATACTACACGTATAAAAACCCTTCAAATCAACTCATCCTGTGAGACACAAGACCTTTTCTTTCATTTGGATATCGACATTTTTGTCTTTAGGGCCAGCTGAATATAAATTGTCCAATTGCAAAATGTGAAGAATGAATTAATCAGCCATTCACACATCGTGACATTGCTGTGTCCTCTTATTTTCTTATCTTCTCTATGCACATTTCTTGTTCCTTTTCTTCTCAAATGCATTCGAATTCACTATTATTACAGATGTCAAGATAAATCTCACAGTATCACACTGAAGTGGGTGATATCGCGTAGTGGTGAAGTTGTAGCTAGATTCAATCTGTGAGGCCCTCTAGCCTCAGGCTTGGGGCTTTCACATTGAATTTTATCACCACTCCACTGGAGAATAGTCCTGTTATCTCTCACCCAAGGCCATTGAAGATAGTGACCATACCAGTTCTAGTGAGAGTGAGTGGGCAGCATTTGACTGACAGTGGCATTAGGTCAACATAATCCAAGTCTCGCCAGCCGTCACCTTCATTTTAATGCATGTGCCTCAAAGTGAAGAACGGACAAACTGCAACTCTCTAGTATCTGTTTTGTGTTGTATAACAAACAGCTAATGAATGGAGCAGTTAATAATTCAAAATGATTCTCATATTAGAGTGTGGGCATCTTGATGAATGTGCATTTAAAAGGATTGTTCATCTCAGTGTTTGTCTTGCTTGCGTGTGAGACACAAAAGCTCCATTTTTATTTGCTGGTGATAACTGTTGTCGATAATTCCTTGTTACAGAAGTTAGCAGGGATCTCATAGGAGCTTTTTTCTCTAACCCTATCGTAAACACAGCACCATCACATTACTGCCTTTTGAAGCTTGTTGTCTCATTTAAAGCGATTCCATAAAACTGATTATGCCGACAACGAGTCAATTACATTTCAACTCTTATTAGTTCAGGATGCAAAAATGAAATTAGATGAGAATATTATTGTTGAAGATATATTACGCTTTTCATTCATCACTGCAATGGAATGAGTCATACAATGATGGGGATTCCAATCTCTTAATCAACTCTGCGCTCTGCCAGGCAGCGGCGGATGTGCTGCGTGTTAAAATCACAATATAGCCTGTCGCTCATCATTCATTTTTATGGCCCTTCAACTGTGTGAGCACTGCAGGGTATGACATTACGAGCAGCCACTAGCTGCACTGGGTTTGTTTTTTGTTTTGTCTGATTTTTGCCTTTGTAACTTATTTAAAATGCTACTAAATATCCAAGAGTTGTTTATAATAATGGTTTTGTGATGGAAAAATATTGCTCCAGGAAATGATACCTGACTGTGAATCCTAACCATTGTTTTTTTTCTTCTTTATATCAGTATACGTATGAGGGCAATGACATCAGTGACCTACCAGTGGACTTGTCTGTCGTGTGGAATGGAAATTTCGTCATTGACAACCCCTACAACATTAAAGGTGAGTCGATGTGGTTGCAGAATTTATAGTCTCCTATTATTTCTATATAGTCTGCTTTAATGAGGACTTTTTATTAGTCTTACAAAGAGGGTGTCATCAAATAAAAACTGTCCTCAACTGTGTCCCCATGGATGTCTGGTGTCGGAGGCATATTACGCTTTGTGCTATTTTCTGTGAAAAGTTTTGAATCATGAAGAGAAAAGTAATCCATGCAGGTCAAACAATCAGTCTTCAACTGCTCTAAACACTCTGCTTTTAATGTTTTTATATTGTCACTGACCTCTTTAAAAGGCTTTGTTCGCTCCCGGTCAGGAAATACACCAGTCAAATGTTTGAACACACCTTCTCCACCAGTACTTTTTCTATTTTTAAAAATTATTTTAATCACTGTAAACTAACACTGAAGACATCCAAACTGTGAAAGAGCATTATGTAGTAAACAAAGCGTACATTCATGGCATTCTCTCATCAGCTTAACAAGGCAGCCACCTGGAATAGTTTTCAAAGCACAGGTAGGCCTTGTCAAGAGTAAATTTGTGACATGTCTTGCCTTCTTGGTAGAAAATAGCCCTATTAGTGCGACTACAACTACTGTACAAATCTGTGGTATAGTGAGAACACTCAGTTTTCCATCCTAGGAAAGGAACCCCAGACCTAGTTCAGCCACAGGGGATAACTTTATTTCAGTTATCAGCCTCAGAAACTGGGGATGGTCCTCATGAGAGTCTCTCTCATCATAGCATTTGATATTTAACATTTTGGGAAAGCACTTGGGTATACATTTAAGATTCTTGAGATTTTTCTGATTGACCTTACGGTTTACTGACCGACTGTCTTTTGTCTTTATTTAACTGAGTGCTTCTAGTCATCATATGGATTTGTACAGTTGTTGAAGTAGCACTAATATGACTATTCACTTTGTAATCACTCTTCCTTTGTACAAGACATATGATGGTCTAAAACCCATTTAGAAAGCAAGGAATGGCACAAATTAACTCACCTTTGGTTTGAAAACCCTTTCAGGTGACGACCTCATGAATCTGATGAGGGAATGCCATGAGTGAGCAAAGCTGTCATTAAAAGTAAATGTAATCTACTTTGGGCAATCTAAAATATAAAACGTGTTGTTTAAAACTTTTTAGTCTACTACATAATTCATGTGTGATCACTCTTTGGATGTTTTCTGCATTAATCTATAGTGTTGAAAATAAGAATAAAACACAATAAAGAATAAAAAGGGAGGGTATTAGGGACTAAGCACTAAGGCAACAAGGAGACAGGATTAAATGTTCATAAAAATGGGGTTTTATTCACCCAACAAAAGACTAAGCAAGTTTACAGATGAAAGTTTTTAAAGGTTAGGCCTTTATAAACAAGGTCAACATAACAGAACTGTACTCATAGCAGCTAAAGGAGACCATGTTAACAGAACAAACTGATCTGGGCTAATGAGACATAAGGGAACATGTATCGTAGCTTGGCCAAACCATAATAGACAAAAGGGCAAAACAAAATGGATCCGAACTACAACTAAATACAAAGAAAAGCTACATTAAACCACATCCCCCCATGATATCATGGTCCATGGTATGGTCGGATGAGCTGTTTGGAGGATTTAGCTCTGCTCCACCCTTGGCCCCACCTTGGTTGAAATAAATAATGCAAAATTAACTTTACTGTGTATGTTTAATGACTGTGCTTGAATGTGTGGTTTGCTGAAAATGAAATGACCATGTGGTGCTGATAATCTCATTTACTGAAAGTGAAATGTGATAAATTAATGAGGCGGAAAAGTGTCTGATATTACCCCTGTGTGGCTGTGGCCATCACAGAGGGCACGTCCAAATTTTTTACTGGTAGTGCGCCTACAAAATGATCACACCCATCCAAAGGTTGCCAGAAGTGGGCAATATGCCACATTTGTAAATGCATATACAGTAGTGATAAGAGACGCCTGTTTTAAGTGTTTTTCAGTTGTAGTTTGTGTTGCGCAGTTTCACAATCCAGATCATATTCAGGCTCAAACATGTACGCATGGATTATGAAGTGGCGATTTAACATAAAGAACAATAAAATATGCTGCATTTTTCTAGTATATTGGAATAGAAATGAGAAGCTCAGCAACCTTCATGAAAGCTGGAAAATTAGAACAGTTGGTCATTACACAATGTTTCAAACTGAGGCTCATCTCACTACTTACCTTACATCATATGAGATACAATACATCAGAAGTTTTTGAGTCGTAGATCATGTGGTGCTCTTCTTGTAGAATTTGAGAATAAAAATGGGCTGAGCTTTGTCACTTGTCAGTATTTTCCTCTGAGTCATGGCTGAAAACGACAGTAGGAAACAAGAAGCCAGAAGTTATACGACACATCGAGTGGTTATGGGACTCCAACTGCAAAGTAAATCATTTGTATTTTTTTCCAGAAGACCTTAGCCATTTTCAGTTGATGTTCTTGGTCTGTTATCTAGTGTGTGTAGGTGTTGTGGGTCTTATGACGTAGTAGGATAGTCTTTAAGGTGAAACTTTTTAAAATGTACTGCACATTTTTTTAAGTGTCACTTAAAACATGTCAGCATTACATTTTAATGTTGTTTCATTTGTGCATAGTGTTAATGCTGTAAGTCATAAACCTCCTCGCATATTTTTCTCTTATGCTCTGTGGCAGTAATTGTGTCACGGTACTTAAATTAATTTCTGTATAAATGACTCAAATTGCATTAGATCAATAAACATATACATTGCATTTTAATAGTGTCTCAGAAAAAAGACACAAGCATGAAACATGTAAAAGTTTTCTTCACTCCTGATCCCAGCTGAGTCAATTTTATTCATATTAAGACCTAGTTTTCAGTCTCACAATACATACTGTCCCATTTTCTTACTTCGCTCGTTTTGTTCAGTTTCATGGATATCTATATATAGGTCGTCATGTATTTTTTATCAATAATGCACATGTATGTCTTTTGTTAGGTATGTAATATATCCCTCTAACAAAGAATTATGTGGCTACTGATTAAATGCATACACGTACACAATGCACCACTGTGGGAGAAGACAATGAGATCATGTCTGTTGGATATAATTACTGGTAGGACAGCCTTTTATAGTGCTGTCTGTGTAATTATTGCAGCCTGTACAGCACAGCAGGGGACTGTAACATTATTCTCCTGCTGTGAAGTAAAATAACATCATCACAAGCTACCAGTGCGTTCGATATGGCTCGCGAATGACATGAACAAGGAGTTTTCTACAACAGAGGGAGCTGCATAGTCTTGTCCTGTTTTGTAACTCTTTGATGGGTAAAGGCACAGTAAGGAGCTAAGGTTTTTCATGGACTATTTTCATGTAGTGAGGAAAAAGATTATTATATCAACAAAACAGTAATGTGTTTGACATTTTGTCAGAACTGTAATGTAACACGTTACTCCATATAGTCTCGATGTACAGTACCAGCTGTAATGTGGGCTCAGATTTCCAGACTATGACTCATGTGGTACATGGATATGTTTGTAACATAAACCATACATATGAGTGAAAGTATACAGAGCCTCCACTCCACAAAAAGTGGGTATTTTCATTATTGGAGGCAATACATATTGGTTTGACAATAGATGGTTCTCCCAAGGACAAAGTGCTACTATACGGCATCTGTTGGACACAGTGGCATTGATGGAGTACACGGTTCGTGGCATGCACCAGTGCCTATGCATTGTGTGTTTTGTGTAAAGTGTAAATCTCCTGAAGTTCTGCTGTAACACAAAGATGTCTCCCTCCCTCGGTCTATCTCTCTTCACTTTCAGGCCCTGCCCTCCATCATGATAATCATCTGATGCCGTGTGAACGATGCTCACTCAACTTAAATACTGATATGTTAATGTAATTAGAGAAGACTCGTTTAGCAGACAGTAATTGGTTCAGGGTTGCTTTAAAGCTGTTCCATGACCAATGGGATTTGGGAGTGGAATAGCAAAGGGGAAAAAGATTTTGCTGTAGATTTCCTGAGGCCTTAACTTCACTTTGTGAAGTCACTGACACTATGTAACTTTTGATAGTTCATCATGTAAGTTGAAAGAATAGAAAATGCTAGTTATTTGTGCTGCTTTAAACCTGTTCTGTCGAAGAAGTTATTTATCTACTTTGCTTGATTGTGTGTATAATTTAATGCAGCGCTATATGGATAATGAGGTAATTTTATTAAACTACTGTAAACTCTTTTTCATGCTTCATTCTTTCTTTGTCTCCTCACTCAGCTCACCTTTATAAGTGCTATGCACTGAGGGATAGCTGTGGGATGTGTTTGAAGGCAAACCCCAGGTTTGAGTGTGGCTGGTGTGTACAAGAGAAGAAATGCTCCCTCAGACAGGAGTGTATGCCTCCAGAGACCACTTGGATGCATGCCACCACCGGAAACAGCCGCTGTGCACACCCAAAGATCACAAAGGTAAGCCATGATAATGCACGGGTTTACTAGTCACACAGTACTGCAACTCATTGAAGGAGCAAATGCCACACAGAGCTTGGTTTAAATTAAATGTGTTGAGGGCTCATCATCCAACAACACATTGTAGAACGTATTGCACATCCTAATTCAATTTAGTGTATGACAACCTGACAGTTTTACAAAACAAAATTGTACCAGGCTTGTACCTAATGGGGTTACTGCATGTCCACTTGCAACACAAAACCTTTTTTCAGAATTACTCAGGTAGAAGACATGAACAGAAATTAATGTCAGATGTTATTAAATTTCATCTCTCTCTGCTTTAAAAACAAACTGTGTGAAATTAATCTTGCCCTATGTTATTGTTGCCTGTTGCTAGACACATCAACACCCTTAAGTCCCATGACGAAGCAGTGCATTCGGTCATCGACATTACATAGCGCTGCAACAAGCAAAATGAAGAAAATACATTCAATGTCTGATGTTATCAGACCAGTAAGTGACTATTGGGTGAATGTTGCTGAGCAACTTCACATCTGAAAAACAAACAAGGTAGCTTTTAGAAAGAAATGCCTTCAGAGAGGAGGAGTTCAAGTGATAATATGTCAGAGAGTCAGAATTGGATCATGCTCAACAAATTTTAGTCTATCATTTTAATAATTAGATAAAGATGATTTTCCAAAGCAAGCAATTTTGTATTTGACTGTGCTGCATCATTGTTTGGTCTTACTGAGAGGAGAAAAAGCAGTAGGGAAGAAAGACAACTTTGTAGCCATCGTTATGACTGCAAACACAACACAGATGGGCTGACTAGGAGGAGGTAGTTCATACACACCAAGACTGAGCACACTGATGTGATTAGAAATGATGGCCATGCACAGAGACACATACACGCGCGCACACATACACACACACACACACACACACATACCTGAAGACACAACGGCGGGCTGTATGGAGTGTTGTGTGTTGGAGATAGAAACAGACGTAGAGAAGTGTGCTAATTGTGCCCCATCATGAGTGTGTGTGCGTGTGTGAGGCACAGGTGCAGATTGTGTGTGTATCTGACAGGACGGGTGAGCTAAGGCGTCTAAACACCATGGCGTACCCATCTGTTACCACCGATAACCGTGGCGGTGGTCTTCGTCTGACTGCGACCTGGGTCAGTGTTCCTGCAGCTCACCACTGGGACTGACACAATGGTGCACGCTCTCACACACACAGCTCTGTTTGACAGCCGTGCACTGCTGTGTGAAATGAAGTTCTGCCCTCTGTTATTGTTTGTCCTTGGGTCTTCTTTCCTCTATTTCCATGTCTTCATTGTTGTGCCTGATACTCTTAAAAGAACTTTTTTTTTCCTGGAAGCTTGTTTCTATTTCAGATATGATCAGACGTATCAGTCATACTAATGGCCATTTTTAAATCCATGAACCAATAAAATCTTTATGCAAAGAAACTTGCACAAAATTGGTTCTGTGCACATGAATTCAATAAAAAAAAAATCCATGGGGAAAGTTCAATTCAGGTGATCCTCCTTTTAACTGGATCTGGAGATATTCAGGCCACAGCCTCAAACTGCTGCTACATACGAAGTTGTGGTCGATAGGTGTCCTGTGATCTGTTCGCTGGAGTCAATAGTGCTTCTGTTTTGAGGCTGAGCTGCTTCATTGCTTTTCTCATGAATCTCTATGTTTTACACTTTATTGAGATTCCTATAAATAGTTCTGTCAGTTTAACTTGCTTGTGTGATTGATGTGCTTGTTGAAAGGCTTTTCAAGGATGTGAAGGAAACCAAACCTGTTTTGAAAATTTTAATGAGAAAAGTGTTCTGTGTGTAAACATGATTGACACAATGCAAGGTCATTTATTTTTAAACATCCAACAGTTTCAGATGAAAAATAAAGACTTCTTTGCAAAAGTCTGCTAAAATGAGTGTGAAATATGCCTAGTTTGTAGCACAAGATATTTTGATCTATGACACACTTGTGTGGTTGGAACCCTCAGTACGTTTCTTGTGTGACATGGGTTCCTCTCTCAGAATGTGTAATGGAGACACTAAATAATTGGGGCACTAGCACACAGATAAATCTGTTAGCTAATGCTCCCTCTCTTTCTTCTTGCTTGCTTCACTTATCTCTTTGAAACAAGTGCACAGAGGCACTTGGGTTGTGTGTGTGCCTATGTGAGAGAAAAGGGGGATGGATGAGTGAAGGGTTGGGGGAATGCTGTGTGCGCGTGCAAGCATGTGCTCTTGCATGCATAGCAAGGGGTAAATCCTGGCCTCGGGGCGAGATGTTGGTGGGAGTCAAAAAGCAGGCGTTGAAGAGCTTCGAAACCAGCAGGAGGAGAAACACACCACTGGTCTGAGAACAAGGAGTGAAGAAGAGACAAAGAAAAATAGAAACAGAGAGGTTTCACACCGGAGGTAGTGTTATCACCAACCTGAGCTGCCAGCCTCACCTCTTCTCTCCACCTTTGACATTTACAGTGTGACATTTAATGCCAAAAGAATTCTTTCCTTTCTACTGCCTTTTCATCCTCTAGTTCTCCCAAAGAGCATAACATCCACCACACAAATTCCTCTGCTTCTTTCCATCTATTTGGTCAAATCATGATTCCCCCTTTTGATCACTATTTTGCTTTATTCAAGCAGCTGTGTTCATTTTTGATGCATGCTAGTTGCTGTTTGGCCATTAGCTAGTGGATTAGCTACACGAAGCTTCCAAAGCAGTAACTGTTGAACCTATTGCTGTGATTTCTGGGAGTGCTACTGCTCATTTGTCCAGTGTTGTACAGTTGGGTACCATTCCACTAATAGCTTTGGCACCCAAGTACTGTTTTCAAACGACTGATGTTTTAGTGTTTAAATTGTTTTAACCATTTTATAAATATGGCAGTTATGTTGTATATTTTAATGTGTTTCGCAGCCTCGCTGTTTTGTGGATTTTTAAAGTGCAATTTTCATGTATTTTCATTGGAGGGG
>JAQQAE010003446.1:0-20218 GCA_029823295.1 Pseudamia nigra | reverse complement strand
CGTCCAGTTTCCACCAGCACCCTGTTGGTTAACAGCACTGATGGCGGTCGTTGTTAACCCGGGCCTCGACCGATCCGTTTTGGAAGTCATATGAATGATTTGCATGTTTGATTTGGCATAGGTTTTACGTCGGATGCCCTTCGTGACACAACCCTCTGCATTTATCTGGGCTTGGGACCGGCATCAGAAAGAACACTGGCTTGTGCCCCCCCTCACTGCTGCATTAACACTTTTGTATATGTTCACTTTAAAAAATTTTGAACGACAACTATGCGACTCAAGAGCGGGTTGGCCATTCTATCTGAACAAAGTACGTGGACTGCTGGTCAGGTGCACTCCATGGGTGTGATTAGCCAGATCCATAAGCGGACGTGTGGGGGTTACTTTGGGAGACACACACCTCATTAGGTATAAACCTGTTGGTTTATACCTAAACAACAGGTTAGGTATAAACACATCACCCAGAGCTAGTATAAAAAAAACAACTCAAGTTCTGTACCGACACATAGGGTTTGGAGAAGGTTTAGTTACGGAGGGGCTGTCTTGGGAGCTCTAAGAGTTGAATTGTAGAGAAGCTAGCTGGACCTCCTTCTGCAACATTGCTTGTTAAAAAATAACAGTTTGGATGAACAACAGCCTTGGCAGAGGTATATACTCTCTTGAGTGCCCTCTGGCTATATTGGCAGTTCCACTAAAGTGCACATTTTTTTCACATGTTAAATTTAACATGCAAAATCACATCTGTAGCTACACATATGGTCACATAATCACATGAAACTTGTCTAAGCATGGCGGGATGGAAGTTAAGTGTTGCATAAAATGTAAATACTTACAGTAAGTAGAAATGCATTGAATTTGTATGTTAATATGTGCTGCAACACAAGTGCTGTACTTAAATAGCTTACAACTTAAAGCACTAGTTATATTCAAATCTGATAAAACATCTTTCAAATATATTCAATCCATTTGACTGCAGTACAGTGGAACCCCGCATAACAAAAGCTTTTACCAATGAAATTTTTGGGTAACAAAGAAAAAATCGGCCAAAATTGTGTCCCGGCTGAAGAAAAAAATCACGTTATGAACGAGATGGACCTGGAAGTGAGACTTCACTTCCGGGTCCATCTTGGCCAAGTTAAACGTTAACCTGAACTCTGTGCTATATATTTGCCTTTTTTCACCTAAAATACTGCTTCATTTTGTGTTTTTCATCATGGGACATAAGAAAAACGGCTGTCTCCGTCTCATCCTCCTTCGGCAAGTGTCTTTATAAATTAATAAATGTGCATGTGTGGGTGTGTAATACATATGGGAGTTTTTGTGGATCCAGAAAGGATTAATTGGTTTTACATGTATTCCTATGGAAAAACTCACTCCGGCTAATGAATGATTCGCCCAATGAACGTGACTAGAACAGATTAAATTCATCAGCCAGGGCACCACTTCATTGGAGTATTACATATGGTAACAGCTTTTCGATTGTCTTCATATGCCGTCCATCCCTGTGGTATCATGTGGACAACATTAAAGTTATCTGATTTTTTTAATGGGTAAAGTAACTTAGGGATTTATCTCAGAAAGAAACCGGAAAGAAAAGTATCTCGACTCAGAGCAGAATGCCTGGTGCACAAGATTGACAGCTAAGCTGGAATGGTGTCATGAGACAAAGTAAACAAAGTTATGTTGGTAACTTGCAGGGAAAGAACAAAAGAGGCTGTACTTCACACTGTTTTTGTAGAATCACACACATTGTGTGGTTTCTGTGTGTCTGTTGGGCAGCTTCACTCCCCACCAATTATGATATGGTATTGGCAAAATGTTTTTAGCCTCTTAAATGAAAGAGTAGTGCAATTAAATAGTTTAGTCCAGTACTGCACAGTCACTGTGTCAGTGTGTAGTTCTATAACAGCAAAAAGGCTGCTGTTTCATTAATAAAAAACTGTGCCACGTCGAGGTGTGGATGTGACACCCTATGCTCCCTTTGTGCGCAGTTTCCTCATTCTCCACACCACGCTGACTAACTTTTGAGGCAGTGGAGCATGTGCTGTGAAAACTCACTATCTATGTGCTGTATTTAAAAATTGTTGCCAGTGAGGTTGAATGGGTCTCCAAACCACCAAGAAACCATGGCCTGTTATTTGGTGTTTTTGTTTATTTGTTTGTTTTTGGTGGGGAGGCACTGAGTAGAAAGAGATGTTTTGTTGTTATGTCATGTTTGCGACACGGCAGATCTCGAACACCTTAAACCGTCACAACATTTTGTGTATTTTGTCCATCACAACGCAAGCGAACCATATGCTATTCAGGTTTGTCAGTGTAAGATTTGGCCTGTAAACCTGCATGGGCATAAATCCCCAGGGATTTATGCCCATGCAGGTTATTGCCCCCCAACAATGAAAACAGATTTTCGCCCTTGTAAACCTAGTGCATTTATTCTATTTTTATTCTATTTATTTATCCACCAAATGACTGTCTAGACTTTCATTTCTAGTTTCATTTAAGAAAATGTTTTTTATGCCAAAGGGGAATTGACTGGTTAGACTTTAACAACATTTTTTAAAATAAAAATTTCTGGTGATAAACGGAATTGTATCCATTGACAGTAATGTGGGTATCGCTGTGGTCATGGCTAAAAAAGTGGTCCTGTGTTGGATTATGAGAGATTCTCAGACAGCCATTGTCATGGTCTTATGACCCAAGATAGCCTCTGGACAAATTTTGACAGTGTCATAAATTTAAGATGAGCATCTGATAGTATGACTGCTGCTGTGACCTAGACCTGCTTCACTAAAAGAAGGATTCCAGTGTAAAATGACTCATTAATTAATGCAACTTGTAAGTTTGTGTAGCTATCAATAATAATGTTAAGTTTTTTTGCACATGTTTTTTATCCCAAACACAAAATGTGCTGATGAAGTCCTATTCGTGTACTTTGACTTTCATTGTAACCTGAATTTCAGGAGCTGTTATTGTACAATCTGTACAAGATGTACCTAAGTTTATTAAATCAGTATTTGCACACTGTGAATGATAAAAAAACTTATATGAATACTACAATCTCACCAGCCTATAATACTGTAGCTGTTTGTCACAGTGATTCACTTGGGAGATATTCTGTGCTTTATGTGACCGTCATAGGAAAGGAATGTGAGACATGAGCACTAAACATGCTTGAAAAAATTGATGCACATATTTTTGAGCAGGCTACACACATAATGACACATGAACTTGCCCAGCAAAACCCACATGCACACACAAAGCCCAGGGTCAATACTACACCAAATGAAACACTTTAGTGTTGCTCAGTGAATGTCATTGCCTCTGTCAGCTCACACCTAAAGGTTAGACGAAGTGGCAGAGTGTGGGTTTAAAGTCCATCTTTTTACAGATGGATCAAAGAGTGGCCTGTGTGTGTGGGTGTGTGTGTGCATATGTCATTTACGAATCTGCAGCTTGCAGGTTTTGTTGCTTTGATTTAAATAAAATACCATTGTTTTAATTAGTCAACAAAAACTGAAAATAACAGCAAAAATAAATTTAGCAAATTACTTTCAAGCTCGTCATTAAGCCAAATGTTCTCTAGGCACCAGATGTAAGAAATGTATTTCCATACTTGCAGGGTAGTAGTAAACACATGTAGACATCTGGGGAAAATGGGGTAACGTGAATAGCTGTAATTATCATCAGTTGGGAAGTGGAAATCTGTTTGGCTCTGGATGGCTGATGACTGTAAAGTACAGCTGCTGCTGCCCCCTTTTCACAGCTAACACTGTTGTTGACACTGTACGCTGTTTCTTTGGCTCAATGCCTTCTGAGCATTATGGCATTGATGGCCATCTTTGAATAATGTGGAATTGCTTCTCCCTCTCATTCATAACCCTATGACAGCAATTATGCCTATCCATGTTTTTCATGCTTCAAGCTAGTACTGCTGAGAATGTTGATGAAAGGATGAAGTCTTAAACAGAGAAATCTTGGTAATCTGTGCAGTACCAATATCTGTGTGTACCACACCTCTATCTCAAGAATGACTACACATGAGCAGGTATGAAAAGATGGACGACGCAATTAAGAAGCTGCTATTTATAGTAAAATGCCTTAGATCACATTTATTCACTCCACTTCCAACTGGGCATGGAGGAGGTTATGTTTTCACCAGCGTCTGTTTGTTTGAAACTTGGATTGGCAGAGCTTGTGATAAAGAAGAACCCATTAACTTTTGATGTAGATCCAGTTAAAGGGGTGGATCCAGGAATTTTTCTTGATGGTAACCAGAGCCTCAGTTCTTACAAACTGTAAGGCCTTAAAAGGTGTTGGACGCCTACTCCCACTTCAGAGACAAACACAGTCCACTATTTTGTTGTCAGAGGAAATCAACAAGTATCATTTTTCCACAATTCTCCCGTTTTGCTTTTTGTTTCTTCTTTCTTCTCCTAGCACCTGCCTCCCGGCTTTTTCCTTTCCTCTTCCTCCCTCCTCGTCGTTCCCTTCCCAGCTGGTTCAGTTTGCTGGTTAAATATGTGGCTGCTGGAAGGCCTAAGCTATGGGGATCAGCCGAGGAGAGGCTGCAGTTGTTGTGGATTAGCTGCTTGTTTTATCATAATACCCCCGCCTGCCTGTTCGGGGTTTTTGCTTGAGGTTTGCCGGGCCAAGCGGCAAAGTCAGAATCACGATTTCTTAAAAAATGTATGAGTGATGCAACTCATTACTGCGGAGCTTTAGTTTCAAGAGGCTGGAATCGTAAAAACCCTCGGAGGGGTAAAAATGCAACTATACAAATTCTGCCTCATACGATTATGTGTGGGTGTGAATTAAGACCCCAGATCTCCAGTGAGTCTTAAAATATGTTCTTCCATCAGTGTTCGTCAATTGTTGATGACAAAACAGAAAACAACAATATGAAGAGTTGATCAGCACAGCCCAAACTTCACACAATGCTAATATTCGAATTAATGAGCATTTAAAATTATCACTATAAATCTCATGGTGTTATTTTCTTCAAGTTTGAAGGCTTTTCTTTGGTCTTGAGTGAAAGTTGAGAAAAACACCACACAATTACGGTAGTTGTTTCCAGTAAAAAGCAGGTAGCAACGAAAAAGGAAGTAAATAAAAAGGAAAAACATTAATAAGACACACAAGACACAAAAAAAAGACAAGTAAAGAATCTGAAAGTGACAAAAATGCAACGAAAGATACAAAACTTGAAAATGACTTAAAACACGCAACAGCTGAATTAATTATCATCATTAAATATCACAATACAAATACATTATGATAATGATAATTACTGAGTTGTTGATTTAAAGGTATCTTTAAAGATGTGGACTAAAAGAACAGGAAGGAGAGTTTCTAAGTTGTTAACATGGCTGTCGTGTAATGTGAAGATTCTTAGAGAAGGATGTGCAGTGTGTAACTACCATGTGATTACAGGTTAAATTATAGTTTTTCAAACTTTTTCAGCTTAAGCCCCAAAAGACAAATATCGCATCTCTTTGGGATCCAAATGTAGAAAAATTCATCTTAAACTGTCATAATAGCTTTTTGTTTTTATCATGAGTCATTATATAATCGGATATTTATGTATTTTACTTTAAGTGTAAAATTCATGATCATATGTATCCTAGCTTCCAGGATGTTAAATCAAAATAAATACAATGAGCAATACTTTACCTAAATGAACAAAAATAAACCAAACATGAACTAGATAAGCCATACAGTACATTTGAATGAAATAACCAAAAAATGCACACAAGGAGCAAAATTGCACACAGAGCAAAATATGAAACAAAATGGAATAATATAACTCACGAAATGTCAACAAAATGAAACAAACAAAATTGAAAGAAATATTAAATAAATGTGCGAATAATAAAAGCTTCACTGACTCATTCTGTGAAAGGCAGAATTAATTGATGCGTATTGGAACCTGATGGAACTTTGTATTTGAAGATGAAGAAGAGCTCCTAATGGACTCACTTATTCATATTAGTGCGGTATTTCTCTGGGTTGCTCATTATTACACACTATTAATCCTACACCATTTGCAAATGGGTCCCTTTTACAAAGAATATTTAAAAAAGGCTTTTTGTCTTTGAATATTTACACAGCATCTCATCAGTCAGATTATCAAACAGCAGTTTTTCTTGTAGATGTTCTATAGATGTCATCAAGCTTCATATTGCACTCTACACTCTAAAAATTTATTTATTTATTTTTATTTATTTATATTCCTCTCCCCTCATGAGCAAAGGGATAACCCACGTATCAAAAACTGTGATTTGATTCAGTTGAGATCGGTGTGGTCTGTTACACCCTGGCTAATAAGTTTTTTCTTTACAACCCTGTATCCAAACAATTTGAGTCACTATTGTGGTAAACGTAAATAGAATATAATGTGATAATTTGTAAAACAATAAAGCCAAATATTTAATTCAAAATAGCACAAAGATGACACATGAAATGTCCGTCCATCCATCCATTCATGCATCCATCCATTATCATCCCCTTATCATCGTTAGAGTCATGGGGGCAGCAGCCTAAGCAGAAGCCCAGACTTCCCTCTCCCCGACCACCTCCTCCAGCTCTTCTGGGGGGACCCCCAGGCATTCCCAGGCCAGTCGAGAGATCAGCATGTCCTGGGTCTGCCCCAGGGCCTCCTAAAAGTTGGAGCTAGTTTTTGTGACCAGGGATTGGACCAGCCTGCCCCTGACTTCGGCTGCCACCCAAACCACACAGTACCAGACCCTTACGACCCTTCCTGCAGGTGATGGGCCCACAGGAAGGCATAGTCATAAGGGTCTTCTGAATCACTGCTAGTCTGACCTGTCACCTTGGACCAATTTGCCTTGGGAGACCCTACCAGGGGCGAATTGCCCCCGACAACATAGCTCCTAGGATCACTCAGACACACAAATCCCTCCATGATAAGGTGGCGATTCAAAGAGAGGACATGGAATGTCAAAAAATTAGATTTTTCAGGCAAATTTGAGAATGTAATTGTTTTCTTTCTCTCCCTTTTTTATTTTTTACATTGCTGGTCATTTTTAATATTGATGCCAGTTTCAAAAAAAGTTGACCCACAATTATATTTAGAGCAGGTTTTTCTTTTTTCACAAAGGGAATCATTCATTGAGTTGTGATGTATCTTGATTAATTGATCAAGTACTAAAAAAATCACACATTTAGGTTTGATGCGTTGTGCAGAGATAGGGTGGACATGGAGTCTGTAGCCCTATTGGTGCACAACTACTGCACAAATTCATATTATGGCAAGAAATGCACATTTAAGTAAAAAGAAAAGACAGTCCATTAGTCATTCTGAAGAGCTTAGTGAGTGCAGTCAGCAAAACCATCAGCAGTGTCTGTGGTTCTGTACATCGTTGGCTGGCAATTGTAATAAACTCATCCTCTGCTGCAGAGGTAGCTCTTGGTCTTCCTTTTCTGGCATGGTCCTCATGAGAACCAGTGTTTGTTTGACACCTGCCATTGGGGACAGTCAAAGTTCTTGAGACTTTGATTGATATAATGACTGACCTTCATTTTTTAAAGTAATTGATAAATTGTCTTTTCTCTTGACTTAACTGAATGCTTGTTGTCCTAATATGGATTTGTACCATTGTTGTATTACCACTAATAGGGCTATTGACTATCTGCCCACCCTCTGCACAAGACAGCTGATGGTCTAAAGCACATTAAAAAAGCAAGACATGGAACACATGAAGTTTTGACATGGCACACCTACTACTTAAAAACCTCGTGAATCTGATGTAAGAAAGCAAAGCTGTCATCAAAGCTACTTTGGACAATCTAAATTATAAACAATATGAGTGAAAAGATCAGATTTGGGCCCCTTTAGTGTGTGCCTGAACAGGCACTAGACTCTAAGACACTATTTTCCCTACTTCCTCAAAAAGCTCAGAGGCCCCATTATTGTGCCATGTTGAGATCATGATGGAGGTTTTCCAGTATAATTAAAGCATAATGGACCAAACAATGGAAGTGCTCAGAGTTATTTTCTTTCTAAACAATCAACAAGCATTTGTGGCTTTCTTAGTACTGCAAGAAAAAGACACTTGCATAAATGCAAACACTTTTACATGGTGCAGGTGCAAATTAGCAGATGAAAAAGCCCTTACTTAGAATGCAGAGCAAAACAAGATGCACAAAATTGAAACATTATCAACTCAGGAAAAGGGAAACTAATGCTTTCTCTTTGTGTTTGCCTTTTGTTTTTGTGTTTGTGCACATCTTTAGAATGTGGAACAATACGAACAGAGCAAAGACCAGTTCCACCAAGCTGCCTCCAAGACTGAAGCAACCGTGAGGTGAGACAAATACACACACATACACAAGCTAATTTGCAGTGCCAAAAGGGAGAACATATTATTCCCCGGAGCTTGCACACCGTCCAGCTCACACACCCACACACACACACACACACACACCATGTTAATAAGCAGTGATAGATAGTGATCTGCTCTTTTCCTTATGTTTTAACCAGTTAAATGCATGCATTCTCCAGAGCAAACCTGACTAATGTGATAAGTGTTTTAATTGGCTTCTTTAATTAAGCAGAGTTTAACAATACACCATTTCCCAATCCCTGCGTCTCACTATGGACTTGTAATGAGCCACAGCCAGGGAAAAGGTAGCTAATTATTGCCACTGCAGTCTGTAATACACCCAGCTGCAATTCACAGTAGAGACTGGACTTTGACTTGCTGTTAAATTTTGTGTCACAGCAGTAACAAGGCTGTGTAATGACACAAAAGTTTAGCTGAGCGAAGTTAGACTTGTATCACTGGGTGAAGGCAAAAATTATTCCACCGCTGTGTCTGTATATTTTACAGCTGCAGTTTTGGTTTATTTGGATTTAGTTTAGTGGTGTTAGCTTTGATTTTACGTGCAGCTGGGAAACGATCCAGTACTCACTGTACATAAATATTAAGGCATCCATCCAAAAAAAAAATATTATCGTCCCCTTTAACACACTACTGCATTCAGACCTTCCACTGTTCAAAGCAGTGCAGCAGGTCTTCTTCAGATGTTTGTCTCAGAGCCTCTGTTGTTCTTTTCTTAACTTCTGACACAGACTCAAAACTTGCTCCTTTGATTTAATCTCAGGAAAAATCACACGGTCCTAGATCAGGTGACTATAGAGGGTGATCGAGCACTGTGGTTTGTTTTTGGGTTAGAAACTGCTTTACCGAGAGGGCACTGTGAGCTGGCATGTTGTCTTAATGAAGAATGAAACCATTTTTCTGTTGTGGTCTCTTCATTCATTTTGAAAGATTTGTTCAATTTGTGGAATGTTTTCAGAAGTTGTTGAAGTGCTGGGGCTCCCAGAACATTCATTGTCTTGGAAATCCTCCCTGTCGTCATGAAATCTTTTTTGCCTTTCAAACACATGTGCACATGACATGCAGTTTTCCTCATACATGTCAATTAATGGACATAAGAATCACCTGTTGTTTTGTTAATGCATCGCTCAGCTTTTAAGATGATAATATTCTGACACTTTTTCAAAAACACATGCCCTTCACTCAGTAGCCAGCAGTGAAATTAAAAACTTCTTCACTTGTTGGAAACTTTCAGCGTCTGTGTGTGAATACCCAACCTGTAATACATAACACTCACTGCGACTGAGAACCATATGGTTTTATCCTCATAAGTGGAGTCTCATTATTTAATAGACATACCTTGTACATGTTTCTCACGTGGGGCAAACACGCTGACAAGTGATCTTCAGTTCATAGTACCAAAACTCCAAAATCATGTAAGGTACAGTAACAAGATTTTGTAATTGGCACTGTTGGATAGTTCATATTTGTTAGCTGGCTTATTTGATCATTTCGGGGCAGCAGTGGCTCAGGAGGCAGAGTGGGTCATCCAGTAATCAGAGGGTTTGGGGTTCAAACCCTGCTCCATCCTAGTTTGTGATTGAATGTTTGGTGGTAGTTGGAGAGGGCATTGGGGCAGATTGGTTGCCTCATTTCCATCAGTCTGCCCCAGGGCAGCTGTGGCTACATATGTTGTTTACCACCACCAGTGTGCGACTGTGGAGTGAATGAATAATGGAATCGATGGAAGGTGTCTTTCATTGTCCAGAAAAGCGCTATACTGTATGTTATTATTATTTGCATTTTGTTGCTTAGATTGTTTGTTAGTTCAAGTTCCTGATTACATTAGTAATTTTTGTTTATGTACTTTATTATTTTTTATTTATTTTGTACTTATTTTCATTTTATAATTTACTTGACTATTTTGCTCAATTTTGTTAATTTTCTCTTGATTATTTTGCTCATTATGTTGCTTAGTGTATTCAGTTTTGTGATTTTTACTTTTTAATGTAATTGATTGTTCTGAATGTTTTAATTTCAACCTTTTTTACACTTTTTAAAAAAAAGTATGACCTTTCATTTGATTTAACAATAAATTTGTGCATAAATTTGTCCATTGCTATTTATAATATTTTACTTATTTCTCAAAACTTAAAATGCAAATGACTGCCTTATGTTTATTTTCCACAGAGAAGAGGATCACCTTCTGCTTACATATTCAGAACAAAGCCCCTCGCTGTCGGTTTAAGCCAGTCGATAACAAGAAGCTCTGGGCTTTTCCCATCACACTCACCCATACTTATACAACTCATTGTGTTTCAGCCCAGTGGCTAATACACCATTTCCAGGATAAGCTGTAGTGACTGACTCCATTATCAGTACTTTAAGAATAAGAAGTCCCATTACAGTCAGATTTAACAGAGCACCAACGTGGGTTTGATCTGTGATCTACCAGGTGATCTTTCCTCTGGGGAAACTGTACAGTAATACCTCTAATCCTCACCTGATAATGATGGTGTGTGTGTGTTTGTGTGTGGAAAGGGAGGTGCATTCTAAAGCCATGACTCTGTTATTACAGGAGATAAAACGATCAGTACCTTTTCGATCAATTATATGCTGCCTCTATAGATTTGACAGGGGATTTAATGCTCATTCATTCTGTAATTTGGTCTAATCCAAACCTCCGGGGAATTCAGTGGTGTGACGAAGAAGAGTGTGTCTATAGAAAGAAAAAAAAGCGCAATGAACAGGCTGTGTTTGATGAAGAGCCACATACCATAGGGTACACTACTAGTCAAAAGTTTAGGCACATCTCCATAATACTTTTTATTATTATTATTTTTCAACATTTTAGCTCTGATGACAGCAGCAGGTCATTTCACTGGATTCTTTACCACTGATTGTTTCCACTGAAAACACCAGCCTTAACAAGTGTCTGGAAAGAAAACATGCAGTGTCCTGGCCATTTGAGCCAAAGGTTGAAGACTCCTGGTCTAGATCATATCCACCACGCACATCAAGGGTAAAATCTTAAAGGCGTTGTCTACAATGTTGGCAAACTAGCTAGTAGCCAGTTATTCATAGCAGTTTGGACAGGTGACCTATCAGTCAACACAGCTTACAACCTCATCGGTGCACAAGGTTATGCACTTGCTTATGGAGTTGAAAACAGTCAAAACAGTAGCTACTGCAGAGTTAGCATCTGTACCTTATCTAACCACAGGATGACTGAGGAGACACAGCCTGCATTTCAGATTCCTGCAACATCTGATACCGGTAAGAAAAGAACAGACATACTAGTTTGACACCTGTGAGGTTGTAAGCCATGTTGACTTGCAGGTTGCCTGTTTAATAATTAATATCTGTCTGCCACAAACAATTAAATACTTGATAGTTTGTCGACATTGTAGATAGCACCTTTAAGTTACTGCTGTATGTTCAAACTAAGGTCAGGAATGTCTATCACTAATGGAGGATTGAGAAATAATAATATGCCTGCAATTGTGGACCAGCAAGAATTAAAACATGCAGTGGCAATTCCTCTGTTTCAGTATCAAAGGACCACCTTTGAGAATGACATGGATATAAAAAAGACAAAATTTTAAGAGAAACATATCATGGTTCGGTGTATTTTGACATGATGAAACATGTTCCTGGGCCCAAGAATATTGTTGCAGTATGAAAACAGTCACTTCTGGGACAAACAGTGCACAGAGCTTTTCTTACGTGATCAGCTGAATCTGTCTGAAAACCTGCAGTTTGCCTTCCCCTCACGTGTGATGTCACATTTCATGTCCGTCACCTCATCCCGATGCCTGGGCCCACTCACTTGGACTCAGGTCAGCTCTCGGCATGGTTCAGTTTACACCAGTCCCTATCGGTGTCTCGCCTCATTTGCGTAATCCACACCCTGTGAACTCAGATTGGTCCGACTGCACTACTACTCAGACAAACAACCAATAATAACCAATTGGACCAGAAAGACATCTACGCCAGAATCCTGTACATTAATTTCAATGCAGCATTTAACACCATCATCCCCCAGAGACTAATGGAGAAACTCATCTTACTTGGCCTGAACACTGCCACATGTCTCTGGATCCTGGACTTCCAGACTGAGAGACCACAGTCCGTCCGCATCGGGAACAACATCTCCAAGTCCATAACACTGAGCACTGGAGCCCCTCAAGGCTGTGTACTCAGTCCTTTGTTATTTACACTGCTAACACACAACTGTGTATCCAGACACAAGGGGAACCAGATCATCAAGTTTGCGGATGACACCACAGTGGTGGGACTCATCTGGGGAAATGAGGAATCACTGTTCAGGGAAGAAGTTAAGGACCTAGAGGGCTGGTGCAGAGTGAACAACCAGCTGCTCAACACAGACTAAAAGAAGGAGATGATCATTGACTTCCGAAGGTCACGGTCAGAGTATGCTCCCCTCTAATCTAGTACGCTCCCCTAATATGAAGTTCCTCGGAGTGCAGATCTCGCAGGACCTGAGCTGGAATAAGAACACCTCAGGGATCCCGAAATGGGCCCAGCAGAGAATGCACTTCCTGAGGAAGCTGAAACAGCCTCTCACCCCACCAGCATCCTCAGGACCTTCTACAGAGGTGTGGTTGAGAGTGTTCTGACATACTGTATCTCAACATGGTTCTCCAGCTGAAGTATGTCAGACAAAATAGCCCTGCAGAGGCTAGTCAGGGAAGCTGAGAGGGTCATCGGAGCTTCTCTGCCCTCTGTCAAGGAACTCTTTCAGAGCCACTGCAGGCGCAGGCCACTGACCATTGTCAGGGACCCTTCACACCCTCTCCACCATCACCTTGAACTGCTGCCATTAGGAAAACAGTTCTGTAGCATCAGAGCTAGGACCTCCAGGCTGACTAACAGCTTCCTCCCACAAGCTGTTAGAATGCTGAACAGTTGACCGGGAATTTCCACAGCACTGCACATTCGTTCAAGCTATAGTTTCAGGGTTTTTTTCTTTAATTATTTATCAACACTAGTCACTTTATCTGGCACTTTAAACTCAAGCTGCTACTTGGACTACCTTGAACACCATGCACTGACTATTACTATTCCTCAATCAATCTTTATTTGTATAGCGCCAATCATAATCGTTAATTGCTGACGTCTCAGGGTTGTGTGTGGGTATATGTATGTGTGTGCGCCATGTTTAAATGTGTTTTTCTTTAATATTGGGTTCCTAGAGAAACACTCTCTCATTTGGCTGCACTACAGCTGTATGTGCAGCTAAATGACAGTAAAGGTTGATTTAATTTGGATTGGAATAAGAATAAGGGGCAGGGAGGGACCAAAATAGGATTTTATCAGCCAAGTTTCAGAAAGGGGAAAAGAAATCAGCAAAGAAAACAACACTAAGAGGGATTTTGAAGCTTAAAACTGCATTCATATCATACTTAGGGTCCAGAAACTTTAAATATTACCACAGAAAATGCACTACGTCTCATTTAAGCCAATATGTGCTTTAGATTTTGAGTTATAAGCACAGACACTACGAATGTCAAAATAATTTTTTTAACTTCTGCAATTCATTCAAATCATTTCACCCCCTTGTTACCATATTCCTGTCGGTTCCTCTTTTAGTAACTTGTTCTTCTTGAGACTAAGAGCTTTTCAAAGTGGCGTTTATTTACTCATCAAATAATGTCTCCACACAAACTAGATTTTTTTGTGCATTTTTCCTCTTTTAAAAAAATAAATAAATAAAAATCTCCCAATAGAGTATGAAGCCACCACCATTTCAGGATGTTTCAGTGTGGCCAGTGGTAACAGCCCCTAGAGATATTCTTGGATTATGATTGTTGCTATAGAAATACAATTGAATGTACCGGTAATTAAATTCACAGACACCAAAGCACTTCTGTCTGTTGTTATAAACTATATAGCTGAATGTCAGTAAGTGGTTTAACAGAACACAGGACTTAATTTATGTTGAGTATAAGATGAATCATTCTGAAAACTGAGCAAAATCTTTCTTCGCTCTTTATTTTTATTTAAGTGCACAGTAAGAAATAATTACCCTTACTGGCCTTTGTTATTTAACATAGGGAAGTGAGTTTTCTTCTTGTACTTGATGCTGCATAAATGAATACAGTGTTGAAGCTGACAGAGAAAACATGCTATTTGGCTTTAAATGCACTACGTTCATTTTACATTACTTCTGTGATTTGTCATTTACTAATCCTTTATTAAAAGCTTCATTTGGTTATTAATTAACTCTAGAAAGTTGTGCAAATAATTGCTTTCCAATATATTGACATGTCTCTTCTGTGTGGTGTACTAAGCCAATAAACTAACAAAACAAACCCATTAAAAACTTAATACGACAGTACAATATTATAGAATTGTAATCATCTCATAGCTGAATTGAGAACTAATGCGTTTAGTGAAGTTCAATTATACTACATATTTTATCTAAAAGCATCCTTTCAATACACATTCCAGTAAAATACTATAAAAAGAATAAAATGTAATGTTGCCTTAAACATTTTAAGTGTTACTTTGATCATATAATTACAATAACATAAAATGCAAAGTGAATAAATTGCTACTGCGTCACTGATGTAATGGAGAATAGTACATTATAAGCTTATGCTAGACAATGCAGACATAAATGATGCAAACTGATACATACTTAAAAACCTTGAAGTGTCTGCCGTGCTCTAATATTTTCGTTTTCTCTGCAGATTGCTTTTAACTTTGACTTGTAAACTTTGTCTCTGAAGTTTTTCTCAGAGCAAAGCTCCAGAACAAAGCTATTGTAAAATAAGATGCGGGTGACTCCAAAACCCCACTCGCTTCCACTGTCTATCTGTGTGTAAAGGTGTGCGTGTGGGTGATGTGTTAATCCATCGTTTAATCCTTGGAGCAAAAGGGGCTTTGACTGCCAGCACCTGAAGCTTGAGGGAACCAGAGAGCACAAGGCCACTGAGCCGTTGTGTGTGGATGCTCTGTGTGTGTGTGTGTGTGTGTGTGTGTGTGTGTGTTAAAAGTCTGAAAAGAGAGTAAAACATTGGAGACGGCAAGGTGAAAGATTACAACCCATAGCACATGAAAATGTCAGGCTCCATGAAGCATGATACATTCTGCTTCAATCCTCTACTTCTCTTTCTGCCTTTGTTTGTCTAAATCTTGAGACCTGCAAGTGCAATTTTTTTTCCTTTTTCCACCTTGTAGAAGTTAAGTTCTCAAGGTCCACCATTTTTTTTTGTTTCTGCTTGATGTGAGAGATTTTCTTTGAAGGCCATGCTTTACGCTGAGTATAAAATACCAGTAGTCGGGATGCAGGACACCGACATGTACAGCAGCAGAAAACACTCGATGCCAGACTAGATCAGTAAACCCCTGCAGAGTCTGCTTTATTGCACACTGAGTAATTTAGGTTGTGTGTTATATGACAAGCGGATGCATTTGGCTGATTAAAACGAACACAAAGCTGCTACATCTTCATCCACCGGCAGTGTGACTGCTCAATAATGCCAGTACAAGTCAGTCTGTGGATGAGAATAATGTCCAACAGTGGAGGGCAGAGTAGCTAGAAACAGTACTCAACGGAAAGTAGAAATGCTCCTAAAATAAGTAGCTGTAAGTGTAAATAAGTATGTTGCCTTTGAACAGACGCACATTAATCATCATCAATAAAATACCAGCTCCAGGATGCTCCAAAAATGCTCTGTATAGTGAAACTCTATATAGTTTCACTAAATAAATGCTCTATATTGTGAAACATCAACAAGAAAAACTTAAGCACAAGGTTGGCTTATTGCAAGATTAATTTCTTTTTTCATTAATTCATTTTTTGCTTGAATATTTTATTCACCTTTGCTTATTTTGTTTATTTATTTTGTTGATTTTTGTTTGTCTGTGTTCCTTTTTGTTAACTTACTTGATTTTTTTTTTGTTCATTTGGTTTATTTTTTGCTTCATTTTTGTTTATTTACCTAATTATTTTTGTTCATTATTTTTTATTTTCTTGATTATTTGGTTCATTTTGTGTTCATTCGTTTGGTCTTATTTCTTCATGTATTTTTGTTTATTTTATTCTTACTCAGTTAAAGTTAAATTGCATTTTTTCCCAATCTAAATGTTAATGAGCAAGTGTGTTCTGTATAACTGAGTAAATGTAATTAAGTACCAATATGTCCCACTACTTGCTTGGTTTGTTTGTAGTCCTGTTTCACCTTTATGCTTTTGTGTGAGTTCAACATCCACAATTACACCCTTTGCCACAGATTAACCACCGATTTCTGATACACAACCAGTGTTACTTTCATTGACAAAAATTTTTTGTCATTGTTATCGTCATGAATGTATTTTTGCAGATGAAAACGAAACGAAAATTAAAAATTATTTAAATTATTAAAAATTACATTTAACCCACCTCACTGCTAACTTCTTTAGTATTTACTGCTTCAAAGTCAATTTACATGTAAAAGTGTGTCTTTATACATTTTCAAACAAATTACATTAGTTACTGATGAAGGCAGTGAATCAAGTGTAAAAAAACAAAAAACATCTCAGCAGAACATTACAGAGGTTCTATTAAGTTCTACAAAGCAGGTGTAATGTCCTTTATTTACACAAGTTTAAATTAGAAAAAAATATATATTTTAATCTAAAATAAGTCATTTTAGTTAAGTGTCTATATCACCTTATCATGAGTGTTATTGCTTCCATAGAATGAAAAACAACGAATGGGTATTAATTGTGATTAATCAAAATTAATCCAGTGGCCCTGCAATTAATTTAGATTAAACACAAATGGGTATTAATCGTGATTCATCCAAATTAATCCACAGTGACCCTGTGATTAATCAGATTTAAACATTTTTATTGTTTGACAGCCGTACTAATTTGTATTTTAATGTGGTGTTTCCCACTGGTGAACAGCTTCAGACATGGTGGTTTCTTGTGCTGCAGTCCAGTCACATTTCCGTCCCTCTGTTCCATTAAAGTCCTGTTGACTGATAGTTTGACCTTTCACTCACGCCTCCTCACCTGTGAGGGAACTCCATTATATCATGAAAGGGAACTTGACTCATTTAGTTTAGGTAGTAGGCAGAAACAGTGAAGTGGCTCCAGAAGCTGTATATTCAGTATATACAGTATTAGACATAACCCATATAATATTCTTAGACATTCTGTATAGGCTACATAGTATAGTATAAGTATTAAACCTGATTATTTTGCTTTGTCAATTCATCTGTCTATTTTTATTATTTTTTTCAGTTACTCAAGTGATCATAAAAAATGTAAAAAGGTGTTTCTCAAATCCTGAGTTGACATCCTCAAATGTCTTGTTTGATCCTTAACTCAAATATATTGATCGTCACAGATGAGGAAAACAGAAAATATACATGTTTAAGAAATCTGCAATCAAATAATTTGGACGTGCTAAACACAAAATCAACCAAAAACAGTTGTTGATAACCAAAGTAGTTGTTCATAGTTTAATATTCACATCTAATCAGTTAATTTTTTAATCATTTCAGCTCTAGGAAATCATTATTGTTGAAAGTATTCTAATTATCAGTACCTTTTGGTTGTTGTTAATGGTCACATTGTTGTAAACGAAAAACCTTTTCTCTGGATTCTTGATGGTAAATGGTCTGGCACATACAGTGCCTTTCTACCCTACACTGCATTCCATTCACCCATTTAGTCACACAAGCACACACACATTCACACACCAGTGACACTGTGGGAGCAGCTGAGGGTTCAGTGTCATGCTCACGGGCTCTTCGAGGAGCCGGGGATCGAACCACCAAACTTGCAGGTCATGAACACTCTGCCTACTGAGCCACAGGTGCCGCATGGAGCCACAGCCCCTTTTTGAATGCCACAAAATTTGATAATGAAAATATTATGTTGAAAATCAGATTGAATCAAAGAGAGAGATCAAAGGTAAACACTGTAATGAAACAAGTCACATTATTTTTGTAGAAGTAAGAATCAAGTAATTCTAGGCCTAACTTCATGTAAAAGTCAACTCTAAATCCCCATTGCAAAGCAGAGCTGGGCTTAACAGGTTAAAAAAAAAGAAAACACTTCTAAATACTAAGGGGATTTTGTCTTGCACCGCTCCGTAGAAGAAGTCCAATTTGGAAGTGGCCCATCGAGACTGCTGTGCATAACTGAAGACCACTTAGCAAAGGCATTTTGCATTTGCCAACTTGACAGGCTCAACTTAGCCTATAAATTAGAGATGGAGACAAACAGACACGAGGATGGAAGCTGTTGTCTTTTTAGTCTCAATCCATTCTGTGTCTGAGAGTGAAGGGGAAAAAGCTTCTCTGTGCAGCTGAAAGTAATGGAATGAGAGCGAGATGGAGACAGACAAGGCAGATCCACGTCAAACAGCTTAGGTCAGTTTCGGAGGCATTTTAACAAGGCCAGCTGTCTGCTACAGTGGTAGTCGAGCTAGCTTTAATAGCCAGTCTTTGTCAGATCCTTCCTGCCTGTGTCAAAAGATCCTGCCTATGGAGATCACTCCGTGATAACTGGAAACTCTGACAAGCCAAGTTCAAAGCCCACGTTTAATAGTAGAATACTTGGCAGTTGTGTCTCTGCTGAAAGAGACAAATCAACCAAATGCCTGTGCTATGATGGCTTTAATGCAAGATCAACTAAATTTCAAATGATTGCATAAAATACCAGTGAACTTTGAACAAATGTTAAGAAAGCAGCAGTTGCAGGTTGATGTAGTGACCTGATTTAAGTAGGAAAGTGTATAGTATAGAGCAAATGTAGATCATTATCATATTTGTCTGCTAATTTTTCCTTCTGCATGATATTATGCCAGAAGGACACTCATTTTAATGAATTCCCTGGCATGATCACAAATGTCCTTATATGCATCTCTCCTCAAGTTTTTTCATCAAATTATGTTCATTGTGATAATGAACTGGACTCACAGAAAACAGCAGGTGTTCTCTTTACTTTTAATGAATACAAATAATGTATATTTATTGAATATAGTGACCCTTGGCCCAGTACTATATTTACAGTGGGAGGAAAAAGTTGAGGCACTGCTGACAATTTCTGTTATTTTCATTTTTAAATCAGTAGGTGTCTGGATCAGCAATGTCATTTTGTTCTATCAAATAACTGATGGACACAGTAATACTTTAGCAGTGAAATTACGTTTATTGGATGAACAGAAAATGTGCAATATGCATCAAAACAAAATCAGACAGTTGTATAAATTTGGGCACTTTGTTGATTTGAAAACCTGTAACTATTTACGTACCACTGATTAGTTGGAACACAGAATTGGTTTGTTGAGCTTGTTAAGCCTCAAACTTGATAGATAGGTGCCTCCAATCATGAGGAAAGGTATTTAAAGTAGCCAACTTCAAGTTGTTCTTCTCTTTGACTCTCCTCTGAAGACAACTCTCAAATGACCTGAAAACAAAGATTGTTGAGCATTATGGTTTCGGAGAAGGCTACAAAATGCTGTCACAGAGATTTCAGCTGTCACAGTCCACTGTGAGGAACATATGCCCCTATTCCATTATACAATTCTAGCACGGCTTGGTTCTACTCGACTTGGCTCAGTTTAGGTAGTTTTACATCGCAATTAAGTACCACCCATGTACGCGGAGTCATAGACGGAGACTACCATCAAAACTAACTGAACTGGAGATGTTTTGTAAGGAATGGTCCAAAATACCTTCGTCCTGAATTCAGATACTCATTAGAGGCTATAGGAAGTGCCTCTTGGCTGTTATTTTTGCGAAAGGAGGTTCTACTAAATATTGATGGGGTTTTTCAGTTGGGGTGCCCAAATTTATGCACCTGTCTAATTTAGTTTTGATGCATATTGCACATTTTCTGTTCATCCAATAAAC
>JAQQAE010003445.1:0-20218 GCA_029823295.1 Pseudamia nigra | reverse complement strand
ACAGATTTTCTAAAGCAGCTCATTTTATCCCACTGTCCAAACTCCCCACTGCTTCAGAGACTGCCGATCTGCTCATATCTCATGTTTTCCATATGCATGGTGTTCCTTCGGACATTGTGTCCGACCGTGGTCCCCAGTTCACATCGCAGGTGTGGAGGGTTTTCTGTCATTCTCTGAGGGCCACTGTCAGTTTGTCATCTGGTTTCCTCCCACAGACCAACAGCCAGGCAGAGTGGCTCAACCAGGAACTGTAGGCAGCCCTGAGGTGTGTGGCTGCTCAAAACCAGTCGTCTTGGGCCAAACATCTGCTCTGGGTGGAATACGCTCACAACACCCAAGTCTCGGCTGCCACAGGACTGTCACCATTCGAGGCGTCACTCGGGTACCAACCTCCCCTGTTCCCTGAGGAGGAAGAGGAGTTGGCGGTGCCATCAGTCCAGCTGCACTTGAGGAGGTGTCGTAAAGTCTGGAGGGATGCCCAGGCAGCGCTCCTCCGGACCTTGGAAAGAAACCAGCGCATCGAACCCCGGCCCCTGGATATCAACCCTGTCAGCAGGTTTGGCTGTCTACCCGGAACATTCCCCTCCAGGTAGAGTCCCGGAAGTTGGCCCCCAGGTTCATCGACCCTTTCCCCATCCATAGTATCATTAACAGCTGTCAAACTGTCCCTACCCGCCTCCATGAAGACCCATCCTGTGTTCCATGTTTCCCAGCTCAAGCCTGTTATCACCAACCCCCTCAGTCCTCCATCTGCAGCTCCCCCACCCCCCCGGATGATAGACGACCATCCTGCTTACACGGTAAACCGGATCCTGGATGTGCGCCGGCGGGGCCGGGGTTGTCAATGCCTCGTCAATTGGGAGGGCTACAGTCCGGAGGAGAAGTCTTGGGTATCCCGCACAAACATCTTGGACCCAGGGCTGCTCAGACTTCTACTGGGCTCTCCCTGACAAGCCTGGTCGGTCCCCTGGAGTGGACCGTTAAGGGGGGCGTTACTGTTACAATCCATCCCTTTGGCTCTCTCTGGCGGTCTATCCTGTGTCTGTCTGTCTCTGTGTGTGTGATTATCTGTTCCAGGTGTGTTGGGTGCTGGCTGAGGGTCGCAGCTGTTGCTCATCCCCTCATCAACAAGAGTATTTATTCACAGTCATCTCAGCCAGCATTCGCCAGTCCAACGGCTTAAACTGCGTGACCTCGGCCTCGTCCAGCCGCCTGCCCTCCTGGTTCTCCTCCCGTCCTGCATGCTCCCCCTTGGTTCCCGGTCTCCTGCGTCCGTCGTCCTTGCCTCGTTCCTGTCCTCGGTCCCACATTGTTTCCACTGGCATGTTACATCATCGCCTCGTTCCTGCTCCACGTCTGTTCCTGTCTGTCCTCCAGTCCAGTCTCCTGTATTCTCCGTTCCTGGTCCTCCGGCCCACATTTCGACGTTGTGTTCCCTCGCCACAGCATCCTGCCACCTTTCACTCTGCTCGACCTTTTCTTGTTAACACTGTAATAAACTCACTGTTCACTGACTCAGCAGTGTTGTCTGTCTCCCCTACATTGTGGCACATATGGTTCAGCTATTAAAATTAAAGCCAGTTTTTTCTTCTATTGTGCTTGTATTTTTGGTTTCAAAAGTGTCACAAACTGTCAATTTAAGCAAGTAGGTCTTAGAATGATATCTGTGGATATGATTTCTAAAGATGTGGCCATGTCTTGTTTATTTATTTTTTATTTTTTTGTAAAATAATGAACAGTATTTCTTGTTTATTATTGAAGGTCCTGCTGGTCCACGTGGTCCTCCTGGTCCAGCTGGTCCTCCTGGTCCTGGTTGTTATCCTAAAGAAACAAGAACCAAGACCATGAGAGAACACATCTGTCAAACAAGTGTGTTGATCGGTAAGAACACGTCTCCAGACGCGAACAAGAGCTGGTTTCCGTTCCTTTACATGTAAGATCTGTTTACATTCAGTCTAGTCACAGAACTGACATTACTGACTCTGAAAACAACCCAAGTAACAGCAAAACAATTCATGATTGAAACATAAATCCAAATGCAGGGAGTATGTTTTGAATGTCAATGAACCACGATACACTGTAGGTTTATGGAAGTGCAATGGTCAGGTGTCCCAAAAATTTTGTCCATGCAGTGTTATTGTTCATGTCTTCAGCAAAAATGACTCCACAGTGACACCATGAGCATGTCAATAGAAAACACTTAAAGTGAGAGCCTAGTCAACCTGGAGAACATCAATTTTTTTTTTTGTGAAAGACACAGTTTTGGGCATTTAATTTTATTAAATTTCATTTCTCTTCTTGATCCATATATTCAGATTCATCTGCTCTTCTTGTGACTAAAGACATTGTCAGCGACACAGAAAACACAAACAGCTCCCGCAGTAACAAGACAGGTAGGAAATAAGTCTGACTTTTCTGTTTATGCCCCATCACAAATACAGTGATGCTGACTGTCCATATTCACCCCAACTTTTCAGGAATCAATATTAAATGTTGAGCTCATTTAGTTGAATATGGTGTTAATATATTTCCTCAGCTCATCCATCACATGACACGACTGACGTCCTGAATGTTACTGAGTCTGAGAAACCTCCAGTGCTACCTGTAGAAAATAGTAAGTAGCCATTCTGAGCAACAGAAGAGGACATGAAATAGTAAGTAACGTTACTGGGGTTTATTATCCCCCACTTGAATGAAATTAGGGAAAACTACCGTGGAAAACTCTGATTCAAAGTACGTGTCTGTTCAAACATTTGGCTCTGTATCTCCAAAGTCCTTGGACCCAAACTGAACAAACTTAGCACATGGGTAGTCACAGTAAGGGGGAAAAGTTACTATGGCAACCGTCACCTAA
This sequence comes from Pseudamia nigra, assembly GCA_029823295.1. Lineage (NCBI taxonomy): Eukaryota > Metazoa > Chordata > Actinopteri > Kurtiformes > Apogonidae > Pseudamia > Pseudamia nigra. Next base: position 17,364 of record JAQQAE010003445.1, on the reverse strand, counting down.
TTTCCATATTAATTAGGTCACAGCATTAATAATAGCAAAAACTATTATAACCAGTGGCAACAAATGTTAATACTGTATGTGATAGATTTGACTCCAGGACACCTTGTTCATCTAATGACCCTTTTTTAGTTACGAGTGTTTGAAAATACCATCTACCTCTGTGTTATTAACTATGCTGGTTCCAAATATGTAAAAAAAGGTCAAGGTCATTGTCAGTTTCAAAATTGGGTGGGAGATTTTTTGTTTCACAGTTTCTTGTGTTTTTTGTATCTGCGAAGATACATAGCATAGTATATAGTGAAGATACGACACTGTAATTAACTTTGTTAATCACTTGGATTCATCACAAAAATTGATTTTATTTCATGTTGCCACCAACGCAGGACACCATTTGATGATGTCCCAAGACAACTAGTTTGTAAATTAACAAATTATATTCATTCTTGTGTGCTAATTAGCATAAATGTGGTTTGTTACTTAGATTTGCATGGAGGAACAAAACTTAACTAACTCTGTTTTACTAATTAGCACACATGAACACTAATTAGCAATGCAGTCAACAGTTGACAAACCTCATGACATCATCAAACAGCGCATCAGTTGATGGCAAGCTAATATGAACATTTTTGGTAAATCCAAGTGGTTTTACTGAAGTGTACCATCTTATTTAAGGTATATTAAATAAGAATAATGTTCTCTGCAGAACATTATTCAGTGTTTTATGTCCTCTAATGTATTAAAATATATTTTACAGAAACAGTGTCACTTCAGACAGACGACAGCGATGACAGGCTGAATTATTTCGACAAAGATAAAGTTACAGAGGCACCTAGTGAAGTATTCACACGTAAGGAATAAAGCATTTTAATTTCTATGGAATGTTCTCACATTTTTAGCTCAAGACTCAAAAAAGAAATGAATTGTTTCCTTAGGAAAAAAACATCAAAGCTATTACTGGTATATCTTCTATTTTGATTGTATGTGAATCCATGTATTATAGCATTTATTTATTAATATTTTATCCATTTTGTATTTTATTTGTTTAAAAGATTACAAGATGATGGTCACAGTATCAAATCAAAATTAAATAAAGATTAAATCAACAAAATAAAGCACAAGATGAATGAATTAAAGAACAAAAAAACAAAGAAAATAATCAATTAAAAAATGGTGATCCAATAAAAAATAAGTCTCTTAAATCTTGTTGTTAATGCCTCATTTTTTGCAGTGACACCTTCCTCTGAGATCACTCATACATCTCAAACAAGTGGTGAGATACTGTTTATACAGATACTGAATATACTGTACATACTGTATATTCTGTTTTTGGTGTCAGTTCACTTAAGAAATCACTTAAGATACACTGTGGTAATAAGAGCTGATGAACAACAGTCGTCAAGAAGTCCACGTCATGTTAATTTTTTTTGGTTCAATCTTAACAGTGACTGATGATAGGTTGTGTTTTTCTGTTGATAGAATTCACATCACCTCAAGCCAATGACTCTTTCACTGATATGACATATGTTACAGAGCGTTCTGTTAATTTGCTACAAGGTATGAGCTATGTGAACACACCTCTGAAATGCTTCACTCACATATTTTCTTTAACCTTTCATTTTTCCATGTATTGAACATTATCTTTTTTCTGCAGACCCTCCAATGCCACGTCCAACTCATGACATCCTCACAGTCACAGAGGATCTCACAGATGAAAACACAGAATCTGGTAAGAAGCTATTTGCGTTTCATTAAGATTTTACACATAAAACAATGTATGTATAGTGTAAGCAGTTTGTTTGTTCATGCCACAGTGATTTAATTTTTAATATTAGTAAGGAATGTAAGAATGTGATCCATATGGAGTCATAATCTGGTTTATTACAAAAATATGGTTGAAGGATTTTTACATAAAACTAACATATTTGCTATGGGTGACATTTTGGGTTCCTTTCATTATTTTCTAAGAACATTTGCCAAAACTTGAACAAGGCCCTGTTCCAGATGGCAGGTTTACCAAACCTTGAACCTAACCCTGAACCATAAGTTGCAAAACCCTCAGATTTGAGTTTTCAGTTCCAGAAAATCTGTTCATTAGTCCAGATGAAACTATGCTGTATTTTCCAGCTGGGGACAGGTGTCCCCGGTCAATGAAGAAGACATTATCAATGGAGTGAAGAGACAATGATTCGCCATGCAAATGGATAAACGAAAGGCAGCATTCATGTTAACTCAAACGAGGTGAAATGTGTGAAAGAGAGATGAATATAGCAATATTAATAGCTTATTAAACACTGGACATTTTACAATAGATTTTATTGATGAAATGTATATATTTCATAACATGTTATGAATAAACACAAAATGAACCAAAAACCATCATGATGCAACGTGATTTTAAAAAAATCTGCACTTAAAATTAAATTACATTTTGCTAAGTTGAACACACCAGCAGCATGCAGACTACATTTAAACATACTTAAACTGCAACACTCAGTCAGTTTGAAATATTCACATCATCCTGTAACTATTACAGAACTGAATTTCCCAACAGTTCAGCTCTGCACATCATGTGATTTTTGGACTATTATTTCTAGAATAAATCACTTCTTAATGGTTTTATTTACACAGGGCCATTGTTTCAGGTGTGCTTCAAGTTTCTTTGTAGAGGACCTGTCTGGAAAACCTGATATTTGAAAAAAATGATGTAATGGATGAATAGTAGTCTTTGCTGAGTGTAAATCTATTATGTGTAATGTGTGAAGGTGAGGACAAAGATCCAAGGTCAAACAGTTACTACAGTGTAAAATTGTGCTGTATATACTTTTTTCACCTATGAATAATGAGACACTACTAGTTCCGGTGCTTATATATGAATGACACAGCATTTACATCATTCTGAACCAGGGTAAAGTATGATCATTGTTTGCGAGCAGTGACTGTGACTAATGTAAAGTCCATCTCTGTGTCTAAACACAGACACACTCCCCATCAGACACCACAGATCCTCTGAAAAGTGAATGTGTTCTCCTTGTGCTAAACTGTGGATCATGGGTACATCTGTGATGCAGAAGTACCTTCATTTCATCTGTATAAATGAAGAAATGAAGCAACCAATCAGACAGCTTCTTTGGACAACAGTAGGAGGAGTCCTGGAAAAAAAAAAAAAACAAAAAAAAAACCTGCCAGTGACCAGCTTAGCTTCACATAGCCCTGTTTACATCAAATGAACTGTGGTTCTTGAACCGGTGCCCTTCAGGTTCCTTAGAACTTTGGTTCCCTCTAGTGAACCAGCCTGTGTTTACACAGGTTTGGAGTTGGGACGTGTCATTAATGGACCATAATATGACTTAGCAGCACATCCAGCTTCACTTTTTGACAACTTTTCTAATCTTTACATATTACATTTTAATTTGTTCATAATTTTTCAAAGTAAGTGAAGTTCAGTGAAAACCTCCATATAAGGAGATGAATTACTGGTGGTTGGTTCCAGCTGGGAAGCAAAAGTCCAGATTCTGAACCAGGTCTTTTTTGTTGTAAACACTCGGAACTAGGTTCAGGAACTGGAGCTGTGCTGTTCTCTGTTGGTGTAAAAGGGCTAACAGGGAGAAGCTACAGTATATAAATCACCCCCAGTTGACATGAATTCAAATAATGTAACTTCAAACACAAATGTTTCCTCATTTCAGGTTTAAAAAACCCAGGGTTCACACTAAACTTGCTTCTTCAAACAAGACCCTGGTTATATGTAAATTAAATATTTATTCTGTTCCTGTTGTTAAACTCAAAATTGACAGAACTGGGGATCTGAATCTTGTTCCACATTTCCTCTCTTATGCAGAAATGTATGACTCATGTTTATTCTCAAAATCTTTAGTCATTCGTGTAAAGTATGTGCCTCGACTTATAATATGAATACAGGTGAATGCATTTAGCACAGCTGACGTGTGAAGTAACTCTGTATCTTAACTGAAATGAAAAATCTCATATCAGTGGCTTTTTGATGGGTTGATGATTTTGAAGATTTCAAACTGGACCTGCAGTTGAAGACATCATTGAATTCTTGTCTGTGATTGAAATGTTTAGAAGTCAGCTGAGGAGTTTTAATCATATTTATTTTTTTATTCACAAAGATATTCACAACACCTTCATAGAAAATCTACCAGGGCTGAAATCTAAACTATCCACAGGTTGGACATCTCATTTCTCTATTCAAGTACTATTATCTCTTTTTGTATTATGTAGTGTCCAAATTAAAAGCCACTCCTTGCTCCTTTTTGTGTCCTTTCAACAGAATCACACACAACACAAAATCCAGCTGAAGACAATCAAGATGTTTTGACTATTTTCGAGTCTGAGAGACGTCTCAGAGTCTTTATGGAAACTGGTATGAAACCATTTAATGTCAGTTTTTTTTTTTTTTTAATTTACAGTCATGTCTTATATGTTCAACAAAAGTCTGAGTCTGGCAAAACTTTTTTAGAGTCGGTAACATTTCAGCCAGACAACAATGATGAGACACTAAGCGATTCCAAGGCTGAGAAAGTTACAGAGACTCCAATCAAGTTATCATCAGGTAAGAACCTTCATTCAAAATTCATCACGGTCTCTTCCACTGAATCTGTGGTAAATTAATACTTAAATGAAAGCAGTATTTAAAGGTTTTGACAACCAATTTTAAAGTGATACGTATTATATTTGATACATACGTTTTCCAGACCGTTAATTCACCAGTCAATTTTTTTCCCTTAAAGCCTTGGTATAAATTAAAATAAATGCAGAGAGCTGACAATGCAGTAGGAGGCATCAGACAAGCCTCTGAGGACCTTCAGGAGGGGTCATCCAAAACGACATCCACCTAACCCTGGCCCTAGCTCAGTTTAAATAGTTACATTTTTTGCATTTTGTAAAAGAACTTTCTCTACACTTTAGGTGCTAATTGAGTGATGCACATGATCTGTTCAAAGTTTAAATAGATGTTATGTGTGTTTCTTTAAAAAAAATGTGAATAAAGAGTTGCAACAAATATCTGGTTTTTATTGAAAAAAAAATTGAAAAAATTTATATTTGATGGTTCAGGCTTTAAAGGGTTAAGTTTTGAATAGTGAAACTTCCATCCCAAATATGAGCCAGGTAAGCAACATTTGTAGTGACAGAACTGCATCATCAACCAGCTGAATAAACACTTCACATTTTCAGAGTCAGTGTGGTTCAAACAAGACCACAGTCGAGACAGAGTGACAGAGGACGTTACAGAGGCTCCAAATGAAATCTTAACATGTGAGTAATAATACTGTTTTGTAAATGCATATTTATCTCTCTCTCATCTGACTGTTCATTATAAAGTGTGTTTTGTTATTTTACAGCTTTTACAGCTTCATTTTCTCCTGAACAGACGCAAATGAGTGATGAATTCACTGTCAGTGGAAACTTTGATACCTTCATGAAAAGTGGTAAGAACGCCTTGTACACAAAACGAGAACTGGCAAGTTTTCAAGTATCATTTTGCTTGAACAGTGTCTTTCTTCTAATCCAGCAACCTTTACAATCTATACAGCCATTTTTGACAGAAAAGAAAAATACATATGTCAAGAGCCACAAAAATATTTGAGTCATATGATGCACATTTTAGCTGGCAGAGTGCTAAAAATAGATTACTTTATTCATTTTTTTTCTTCAGATTTTGCTCATTATCCATTTAATTCTTATTAATTTTGTTCATTTTTATTGATTATTCTGGTGATTTTTTAAAATCTTTTTTTCACTTCACAGATCACTGAACATGTGTTTTTGTCTTTGTTCATTTTGTTTACCATTTTATTGCCATATTTTGCAATTATTTCTACTTTATTATTGTTACTTTTGTGAAATATTTTGTTAATTAGTCTACTAATTTTTGATCAGTTTTGGTTTTTGGTTATTTACTTAACTATTTTGCTCATTTTTATTCACTTTTCCTCAGATTGATTTATCATTTTAGTCATTATTGTGAATTTATTCAGCTTCTGTATTATTTTTGGATTACTTTGCTCAGTTTTGTCTTAATCTTGCTCATTATTTGGCTTATTTTGGTTCATTGTTTTAGTTTTGGTCATTTACTAGATTATATTATTAATTGTATAGATTCTTTTCACTATTTTCTACTTGTTTAGAGATTATTTTGTTCATTCCAATTTACTATAATGTGTTATTTCCATCACTGGAGAAAGCCAGAGGAGCCACTGGGGAGGGGCTAGAGACACATGTGGCCCTGGAGTCACAGGTTGCAGACCCCTGCACTAATCTATCATCCATTTTAAGTGTTACTGACTGTGAGGAGAAACTAATGATCATAAACACTCCTCAGTGGCAAACAGCATTAACTGAAGCCTTTAAATATTTTTAGAGTCAGCGTCATTAGACCAAGATGCCAGCAGAGACAGAGTGAGTGATACGGAGGTTATCACAAAGGCCCCAAACCATATTTTAACATGTAAGTACTGTAATAATCTTACGCTTTGAAGCATCCGTCTGTTCTGCAACTGACACTACACCAGCGGTCTCTTTTATTCTACAGCATCAGTTTCTCCTGAGCAGACTCAAAAGAGTGGCGTCTTCAACTCTATTGATACATTCCTGAACGGTGGTAAGAAAGTATTTGTGATGTTTTTTTTTCCCAGTGAAGGCCAATTTTTATCTAAATATATGTAGCTTGAACCTTAAGCTGAAATAAAAGGTGTGGGTGGTGCCAGAAGTAATGCAAGAGTGGGCATAACCTTTCTATTAAGTGACACAGGTCAGTTAGATTGCAGGTGTTGTCACAGTAATAATCCTCTAAACCAGGGGTTTTCAACCAATTGTGATCCAGGGACCACCACTCTGACAAAGAAGCAGCCTGGGAACCGCTGCTGGCCAGTATGAGGACAGGTGTTAAGAAGTTGTAAAAGTAAAAACAAAACACACACCCCCAAAAAAGAAAAAAAAACGCTTTTGCTGCTAGCTCTGGAAAATCAGCCTGACACCATCCATGATGGTGGTGGCTAGATATTGAAACTACAAGGCCAGGGGCCACTTGCAATGCCTGCATGGACCACTAGGGGGCATTGTCATGACAGTCCTTTGCGTGGCAAGTTAGAGCAGTGCTTTTCAATTATTTTCTGTTGGCCCCCCACCCCCCGGTTGAGGAAAACAATTTGCACACCCCCACTCTCCGCCTATCATTTGTCTACAAAATTGTTATTAGTACACCTCTGCATAACATTATACGCTTATTAACATTAAAGAAAACAAAAAAAAAAATGAAAGACATATAGTTCAGCTTATAACTGCTCGCTGGTTTAGTCCCATTACTTGAGAAACACTGGTTTAGAGGAAGAATTACACTTACAACATGTGCCTCTGTCACTTAATTAAAATGTTATGTCCACCTTACTTTTGATATAGTGTTCTTTAAATGACATTGTTACTGACTCTGCACAAATTTGATAACTACAATCTCTTTAGAGGCAGAAAATAACTTATCAAACATTTTTTATATTTTTAGTGTCAGGGTTATTAAACCAAGACCATGACCAAGTCAGCCTGAATGATACAGAGAATGTCACAGAGGCTCCAAACAAAGTCTTATCATGTGAGTAATAATATGACATTTTGTACATGGTAAATCAAAATCTTGACAGTTGACTATTGTGACACTTAGCTATAAACTGTATTTATATCTCTATTTTTTCTACAGCTTCACTTTCTCTTGAACAGACTCAAAAGAGCAACACATTCAACATCAGTGAAAACTTCATTGATACATATATGAAAAGTGGTGAGAAAATATTGTGTACCAAAGTTGTTTCATTAGAAGTGTTTAGCTTGAATAATTGGTAAACTTTAGATTCATCCTGGTCATTAAAATGTGTTTAAAAGTTCTTAACTTGTGCTCTTTTCCTCATTATTTCTTTAGACTCCTCATCTCCACTCCAGAAAAACAAACAGAATGTGACAACCAATGAAGGGCTGACAACAACAGGTAAAAACCCCCCAAAACAGTCTATCAGTCTGATGTTATATTAGCCATGTTATGGGTACATGAGCTTGACTTTGATCGTTCAGTGTCAAAAATCACACGACCAAATGAAAGAGCACATGCAAACCCCAATTCCGTTGAAGTTGAGACACTGAGTAAAATGTAAATAAAACAGAATACAATGATTTGCTAATCCTTTTCAACTTATATTCAACTGAATATAGTACAAACAGACAAGATATTTAATGTTCAAATGGATAAAGTTTTTTTTTTTTTTACAAATATTCACTCATTTTGCATTTGGTGCCTGGAACACATTCCAGGAGAGATGGGTTAGGGGCAACAAAAGACTGGGAATGTTGAGGAATGTTTCAAACACACCAGTTTGTAACATTCCACAGGTGAACAGGTTAATTGGAAACCGGTGAGTGTCGGGATTGTTTATAAACAGAGCATTGTTGAAAGGCTTCGTTGTTCACAAGCAAGGATGGAGCAAGGTTCACCACTCTGTGAACAACTACATGAGCAATTAGTCCAACAGTTTAAGAACAAGGCTGAAAACTAATGCAGTGGTAAACGTGTCCCTGTCCCAGCATCAATGTCAAAATCAGAGAATGTTTGTGAACCAAAAACATCTTGTCTTTGTAGTGTAATCAGTTGAATATACATAGATTGAAAAGTGTTTGCAAATCAATGTATTCTGTGTTTTTTTTTACATTTTGCACAATGCCCCAACTTCATTGGAATTGGAGTTTACATGAGCACATATTCTATTAAAGTTTAATATGACTAGTGCAGACCAGTGCAGCTCAGTTCCCCTTATTGAACACATTCTGGATGCACCAAAGATCTGGATTAAACCCAAAATCCGGTCATCTGTTCATTGTGCCATTTCAGACCCATCTTAAAAATATCATCAAAATCTGTACAGAACTTTTTGAGTTGCGTTGTCAACTAAGAAATGAGCAAACTAATGCTGAGGATTAATTTTCCTATTCGTGCAACAGGCAAGTGTCCCAGTGCTTTTTGTACACGTGATCTATTCTTTGTTTTCATTCTGTCTGTTTTTATCCAGAGTGCAGTATTAAAAACATAAAATGCTCAGAAAAAGCAACTGAAATGCAAACCACATATGGTGCCTGGATGTCGGATGCTTCCCTGACGGATGATGGTCGATTCTGGATGGCTGAGCATTTTTCAGGTGACACTACAACTCTACATTTCCTCACAGAGATTTCTAACTGTTTTAGGAATAACACTGACATTTTTTTTCTTTCTCAAGGTCGAATTTTGCTGGAGTACCAGAACATTTCAGAATTTCAGAGGACAAGCAAAATAATAGACGTGCAGAGGTTTTTTCAGGGATGTGGTCACATTGTTTATGAGGGAAACTTCTATTTCCATAATGCTGGAACAAACAAGCTTATGAAGTAAGTACAAGTTTTGATTGAGCATGATGCAGGTGGTGTGAAAATGGCTAAAAATAATCAAGAAAATAAGCATAAACAAACAAAATAGTCAAGAAAATGAGCAAAAATGAGCAAAAAATGAACCAAATAATGAAGGAAATGAACAAAAATTAACAAGTAATGAGCAAATAATACACACAATAAAAATAAATGAAAAAAAAAAATAGAAGAATTGACAAATTTCCAATGAATGACTGAAGCCCCAAAATAAAAAAATAATGCATTGAAAAAATTAAGAAAATTTAACAAAAATACAAAAAAACAAAATATGCAACTAATTGAATTAGTTAAAAATAAGTAAACTAAATACTGAAGAAAATGAACAAAAACAAATCAAATAACTGCAAGCAATTGCCAAAAAAATAAAATAAGCAACAAAATTTACAAAAAAAAGAGCAAAATACAATTAAGAAAAGGAACAATAAATTTACTCAATGAAAAGCAATAAGCACAATTATCTGCAAACTGAACAAAATTCACTCAATAAGAAGCAACAAAATGAAGACAATTAATCATATCTAATAAAATAAAGAAATTGAACAAGGAATGCAATAAAATTGAACAAGAAATTAACAAATTAATAAAGAAAATGAACAAGAATGACACATATAAGTTGCAAAACGGTCAAAATGACAAAAATCAGCCAAACAATCACAAAAATGAACAAAATACACACAAAGTGAACAAAATTAAAGAAATCAACAAAATAATGAAGAAAATCAAATAAAAATTAACCAAATCATCCACAAATAAACATAAATAAATAAAATAAGCAACAAAATATACAATAAAAAATGAAGAAAACTGACCAATGCATAAAAAAGAACAAAAACATTAAGAAAATGAACAAAAATGAACCAAATAATCCACAAAACCAATATAAATAGACAAAAATCAACAAAATAATACCAAAAAACAGCAAAAGTGAACAAAAATGAATGAGCAATCCACAAAACACACATAAATGGACAAAGCTCAACAAAACAATGACAGAAATGAACAAAATATGTGCCAAAGTAAACAAAACTAAACAAAAAATTAACATAATAATGAAGACAATTAACAAAAAGGAGCAGGAAATTGACCAAGGCTTCAAGAAAATGAACAAAAATTAGCCAAATAATCCACAAAACAGATATGAAAGGACAAAAATCAACAAAACAATCACAAAAATTAGCAAAAGTGAACAAACTAAAGAAAATACGTCATTATTTATGTAAGCAAACCATGAATTTAAACAGTTTTTATTGGGGAGACAAATGTACCTAGGACACCTATGATTAAGTGCAACATGGGGCTTTTTCTGACTCATGATTGAAATTTGAATATATGTGACAATAACTTGGTGTCGAATATTGTGATTTTATAGATTCAACTTGAAAACGAAGAGAGCAGAGAATCTGACCATGACAAACAGCAGATACCGTAACCTCACCTATCTTTTCAACAACTCCAAGACTTACTTCAAGTTTGCTGTGGATGAAAACGGACTGTGGGTCATCTTTGCCTCAGACACTGAGGATAAAATGATGGCTGCAAAGATAAACCGCCACACCTTTACTGTGGCATCCCTCACTGACGTAGCTTATCCCGCAGCTAAAGCGGGCAACGCTTTCATTGTGTGCGGGGTTCTTTATGTCACGGATGACAGCGACAGGAGAGTAACGTATGCCTTTGACCTACAGAAGGAAACTCCGCTTGATGTGAGTTTTGATTTAAGACTGGCGAATGGCATCTTGGCTATGCTGTCCTACTATCCCAACAAGAAGCGCATGTACATGTGGGACAACCACCACGTTAAAACCTGCAAAGTTAGACTCAAACACGGCTAAAAGAAATAGCAATGAGCAATTAAATGGGTTCTGTAATGTTTGTACTATTACCTCTTTTTATACAGGATGATATGCTTTATTTATGCCACTCTAATTTAAAGGAGGCACATTGTAAGCTTTTGTAACAAGTTAATATAGTTCTTACATGTTCCTAAATGGGTAGTTTTGATTTCAACTCAGAGTACCACAGAGATCCGTCATTCTGGCATGCCAGACTATTTCAGACTGACTGAGGACAATAATAGTGCATCTGTGATATCACAAATGTCCACAAATCCAAATGGCTTGCGTAGATTCAGCAACAATACTCGTCAAAAGTGATTTGATTCCGGGAGCGATCTGGATCATCGTCTGGATCCAGGATTTTAAAGCATACCTAGAAAAAAAAAATAGAATAACATCATCATAGAGTCTATCAAACTACAAAGTTTGATCCAGATATGGACACTATTCCAGATACAGTATAGTGATCCAAAATGCTTATACTTACAGGCAATGAAGAAAAATAGCTGCTGTAAGGTAGTAAATAAAGATATAGACATGTAACTGAAACCAAATTGTAGTGGAAAGTCTGCTGATTCAGTAATGTGCCCATATTTGACAGATCCTCAACATTTATGGAGCAAGATCTAGAAGAAAACCATCGTTATGGAAATATTATTTTTGGTGAATAACAATTGAACTAATAATGATCTGTATGATTCCAAATACTAATGGTAGGTTTTCATGGTCAAAGAATCCAATAGTGAGGGTCAAATAAATTTAAGAGTATTACTTTTGGGGCAATAACATTCTGGGAGAAATGAGCATAGGTTCAAATGATAATGGTATGTTTTCAGTATGAAGAGAAACTGAGCTGCCTTGGTAGAGGTCTGCGCTCTCTGAGTGCTTTCTAGTTTTTATTATTTTCAATATTGTACATTGGTACTGAAGACCTCCAAACTGAAAGACCCCATATGGACGCAGTGGGTTGCTAAACAAATTTACTGATAGGAGTGTCTTAAAATTGCACTCACAAAACCAATTTTTATACTCCACATGTCTTTGTAATGGCTCATTTACTTGTTTAACATTATAATATAGGCCTAAAGTTGAAGTTAAAAGGTCAACAGCATTCATTTCAGCACAAATTCACTCCATCTTATATTTTATAGGTGTATCAGTTGTCTTATACAGAGGGTTAGTGGGTACGGAGTCAATAGCCCTATTAGTGCTACTACAACTACTGTACGAATCCATATTATGGCAAGAAACAGTTAAGTAAAAAGAAAAGACAATCTATCATTATATTGAGAATCTAAAAAATGTCAAGAACTTTGAATGTGTCCCCAGGCACAGTGACCAAAATCATCAAAAACTATGTTGAAACTAACTTTCCTGTAGAAACAGTACTAGGACGACTGACTGTGCGCACACCCTTTCAGGTCGCTTCCTTATGAATCTAACGAGACAATGTCATGAGTGTTCAAAACTGTCATGAATGCTAAATGTGGCTACTTTGGGCAATTTAAAACATAAGACATGTTCTTGGTTGTTTAACACTTTTTGTTTAAGACAAAATTCCATACATGTTGTTTCACAGTTTCGATGTATTTAATATTAATGTACAATGTTGAAAATAATACAAATAAAGAAAAACCACTGAAGGAGACAGGGTGACCAAACTTTTCACCAGAAGTCTATGAAAAGGGAGTCTTTGTTTTTATAATACCAAAAGACATACAACTTATTTTCTACAGCATGTCTCCTTTACCTGATGCAGACAAAAAATAAAATAATTTTGCTAAGTATTATAGTTTTCATTGTTTCATATTTTGTAACATCTTCAGACTTATGTGTTATTTCTTAACACTGTATTGTTACTGAAATAAATCTTTGTACGTGTGATTCAATGGATTTTTTTTTATTTGAATGTCAGAGTAAATGGTCCTCTTCATATACAGTATAGCTGATCAGTTTGAGGACACATGTATCTGAGGCATGCTGCTCATTTGCAGATAGAGTATTTTTCAAGGAATAAGATAACTTATGGCCATAGGTGTAGATTTCGGGTGGGGGGGATATTTGTCCTCAATACTTGTAATATGTCCATTTGTCCCCCCCATTAAGACACTTTCTGTGAAATGATATGGAGCTTTTTTGTCTGTAAAAATCCAGCTTTACAAAGTAATTACAGTGTTGTCTCATTCTCAGTTAATTTCTTTTTTTTTTTTACCGTATTTTCCGGATTACACGTCGCAGTTTTTTGCATAGTCTGGCTAGGGGAGCGACAAATAGTCCGGAACGACTTGTATATTAATTATTTCAAGTATTGGTTGTTTGTCACACTGACAGCCGCTAGACGTCGCTCTAGGCTTGTGTACCTGTATCTGCATCCATCCATCATCTTCCGCTTATCCTGGTCAGGGTCACGGGGGCAGCAGCCTGAGAAGAGAAGCCCAGACATCCCTCTCCTCATCTACCTCTTCCAGCTCCTCTGGGGGGGGGGTCCCCCAGGGCGTCCCCAGGCCAGTTGAGGGACATAGTCCCTCCAGCGTGTCCTAAGTCTGCCCCAGGGCCTCCTCCTAGTTGAAGCTAGTTTTGGCTACCGGTGATTAGAGCACCGGGGCCCCCACCTTCAGCTGTCACCCAAAACACACAGCACCAGACCCTTATGACCCTTCCTGTAGGTGGTGGGCCCACAAGAAGGTATAGTCATAAGGGTCTTCTGAATCGCTCTTTGTCTGACCTGTCACCTTGGACCAATATGCCTTGGGAGACCCTACCAGGGGCAAATTGCCCCTGACAACATACAGTAGCTCCTAGGATCACTCAGGCACACAACCCCCTCCACCACCATAAGGTGGCAATCCAAGGAGGGGTTATTTTTTTCAGTTTTATGATGATTTTGTTCATTTTTGCACAGTGTCCATATTATTTTCTTATTTTTTGTTCCTTTTTACTTCCACCGAGGAGGTTATGTGATCATGCTGGTTTGTCCTTTGTCTGTTTGTTTGCAGGATTATGCAAACACTACTGGACAGATTTTGGGTCTAGGATGGACCCATAAAATATTGGAGATGATCTGGATCAGAATATGGATTCTGGATCATTTTTTCACTTTCTTTAAACATTGTGAGATAGAGCAATTTTTCACATTTTTGCTAATATTATCAAAAATATTGCACCGATCACCATGAAACTATTTAGATATACACAACAAATGAGGTATGAAATGACACATTTTGATGGTGACAATATTTATTGAACCCCAGAATGGGAATGGAGAGAGGTAGAAACATGGGACTACCACTAATGTGTAGCTGAGATCATGTAGGTTGAGTAGCATGCATCAGATTTTGTGTATCTATAAAAGGTAAAAGGCATATGCAGGAGAAAATGGGATCTGGATATGCCATTATAGAAAATCACATTTTTCATGTTAACTCATGAACTATTGGAGATAAACTCTCGATTCCATAAGCTATGTGTAGGTTCTCAGGGTTGAGCATTTCCATTATGTTACTTATTTTGGCCTATGGCAGATCCAGAACAGAGAATTAGGAGATATTCCACCCTTATAGAAAATCATAATTTTGTTCACAGTTCACAAACTACTAATAATAAACCAAAATTTTCAAATGTTAGGGATATGTTTTCAGAGTCAAGGCTTTAAATGGTACTACAAATTTAAACTAAGACTAATCTTTTTTTTTATTTTTTATAAATGTTACGATTTTCTCCAGATTTTAAGTCCTAAACAAACATAGCAAGATATTTGGCAAACAAATAGATTATTTGTGCAGATTATGAAGCGCAGTTTGGGTGAACAACAGCCAAGCAGAGGTATATGCTTTCGCACTCTAGTTTTGAGAAGTCTGTTTATTTTTCACATTTTCTGAATAATTTGGTACATTTTATTTTATTTTAGTTTATTTTACTTCCACCATGCACTATCTTTTAAAAATGGAGAGAATCAAGAGAGGCATGTGTGTGGTTACTATGGCAACGCTGCTGCGATCCTTTAATATTCCTTCATCCTCAGATGCCCTGTTGATCCTTCGAGTACTCCACTAAATAGTATAGTTCATCATAGTACTTCATAATACAGTACTATAAATCTCTATACATTTTACTCTTGAACTTTTTCAGCAAGTTCAGCTATTTTGAGACAGCAATCGCATGCAATCTCTTACCAAGATATCAGTAATGTGAACATTTGACAAAAATATATTAAAAGTAATCAGTTAGCAAAAAAATTTCAGGACTGTTCGTAAACATCCAGTAAGTAGGACGTAGCCATAAACCGAATGCCCTATTAACTAGTAACTAGTAAGTAACATAGACACTCCTTGACTGCACGTTTTTTCTGTTTCTACTTTCTATGGGGACTGCAAATTGTGGTTGCGTTCAGGACAATAATGCAGTGTGTTATTCGCTTCTCCGCGGGCATTTTGTACATTTTAGAGCCAGGACTTTTTCTCTTTTACTACAGTAAAGAAGTCAAATCAGCAGGCCTTACACCCATTTTGCAATCTTATTTTACACATGTATCTGCACTTAAGTAAAGAACGTCTGTAATTAGCCACATCTGTTTACAAGACACACTGTTACGGAACACATTTTTGTGGCTAATGCCGATTACGATGAGCACCTAAACGCACCAGCGGTCTCACAGATTTCTCCGGTACAATAATAGATCTCTACGGAACTGGATGGGCGTAATCGCTATAACCATAGCCTGGGCCTCCATCTTACCTACACCGTTCATATTGTTTATAAATTTCATGTGCTAGCCACCGTACACAAGGAGACAAGCTGGCTAAAACGACCTAGTTCATAACACCAGGCGTTACGTCACTTCGGGTCGTGTCCCACCTGGGAAATAGCGGCCTGAAGCAATCAGCGCTCTATAATTTATGATATTGGCAGAGTGGTAGTAATATGTCACACTGACCTGTCAAATTAGATAAAAGAGCAATAGCTTCTAGAGTGACTTAGCATATTTGCTGTATTGAGGGGTGCTGTCACAAGGGACGCCTAGTTTCACCGTACCCAGTGAGTAACACCACCGTATGAGGTTCATTTATCCTGTCAGTGTGCTAGCGTGTGTTTAAGCCAGCTTGGCCGTGCTGGGCATTTTGCTAGCTAAGTTCTTCATCTGTTAGTGGTGTGTATCGGTGCTGCAAAGCGAAGCCAGTCCGATTAAGCACCGTGATCCATTAGGCTTCGGTATGGACTGGTTGTCCTCATCCCCGCCCGAAACGCTAGGTGGCTCTGGTTTGGGCCTAAGCTTAGTTAGCTAACATTGCTATATTTATTTCACATAGTTTGGAGTGTTTTGCTGTTTATTGTTATAGCAGCATTTGGCAGGATTCTCTAGATATTTTGCGGACTGGGCTGATGTTCACAGCAGTGAACGACATGTTCTGCTAATGCTAACAGTGACGCTGGTAACAGTTACGAAATGTTTAGCATTAACCGGCCTGTCCCGTTTGGCTCTGGAGCTAATTTACTGTAGCAGGGCTCCCTTCTGTCACTGAATCTGTGTGTATTTTCAGGATTTTCAGCCTCAAGAGGAGTGATGTCCTGCACATGCACTTCGGCTGCCAGGTTGTTTTTAAGTACTGCCCACAGAGGTAAGAAAGGAAAAGTGAAATCGCTGTCGGTTGCTTAAGCTAGGTTACATGACATTGTGCCATTTCCTACATCCCGTAAAGTAGGTCTCCTCCAAACCCAGATCACTGTTTGTTTATGACAGTAATGTAATGTCAGTAGCAGGTGGAAAGGCTTCTCATACTGTGCTGGCATTAGCTCAGCTAATGGAACTGCTAGTGTGTCTTCGTGATATAATATATGACAGAACCACATGACAAAAAGCATTTTATAAGGCTCTGCACTACTGTCAAAATATTGTATTAAAATGGCAGAATTAACGTTGGCACCCTAGCTATGCTTTCTCAAAACTACTTATTAATAAATTACTTAAACTTTAAGATATTAATGCTGCTCCTCTCAGGGGTCGCCACAGCGAAATACCAATGATTCGCATGTTTGATCTGGCATAGGTTTTTTACGTCGGATGCCCTTC
>JAQQAE010003444.1:0-20218 GCA_029823295.1 Pseudamia nigra | reverse complement strand
GGGGCGGACAGTGGTGGTGGCGCGCAGGTGGACCCAGGGTCCACCGCTTGCCTCCGCCCGGCGGACTCTGGGTCTGCCGGGCGCCTCCTCCAACCTCCGATTCAGCGCGGAAAAGCACGCTCGAAATTACAGTGTTTGGGCAAATGCGACATGCTAACGCTACGTTTGACACGTATATTACAGTGTTTGGGCTGACGCGACATGCTAACGCTACGTTTGACACGTATATTACAGTGTTTGGGCTAACGCTACATGCTAACACAGTGTTTCGGCTGACGTGACATGCTATCATGTGATTCCAAATGTTAATGGTAAATTTTCAGTGTCACTGTGAAAACACAAGGAAGTGGGCGTTACCTCTCTGATGAGCTGAGGTGTCCGTACGGGTGTGTGACCCCTGCTCCGCCTCGGCGCGGCTCGGACGGGGTCCGAGGCTCGCGGGCTCCTCCCCGCACAGCGGGGCGCCTCGACGCGGGGGGTTTTACATGTATCCTATGGAAAAACTCGCTCCAGCTAATGAATGAGTCGACCAATGAACGTGGCGCCGGAACGGATTAAATTCGTTAGCCAGGGAACGACTCTATATTTTTTTTTTCCGTACGTTCTATGTGTTATGTCTTTTACCGTGCGTTCTACGTGTTGAGTCAGATCCAGCAGTCTTTCTTCCAGCTGTTGTTCCAGTTCTTGCAGTTCTTCTCTAACAGCTGATCTCAGACACTGAAGCTGCTCCACTTCCATCCTAGAAACACAAACGTGTTAGCATCATCCGACTCCGCCCCATCCTCTGTAGCGTCATATCAATAGAACGCCACCCGTCCACTGTAGCATTGTATCTGTAACGCCACCTGTCTGCTGGACTCAGGTGTCTGTAGACCAGCGCCTGTTGTCGTATAATTGACAGCTCCAGGTCCATCATCTGACTGCGGAACAGATTTAGACTCCGCCTCTTCTGCTGTAACTCAGCAACGGACTGAAAACAGAGGAGAAGGTGTCAGTTTAGTGTATGCGGAACAGGTCACCCGTTAGGTTGACAAATTATTTTTTTGAAGTA
The DNA here is from genome assembly GCA_029823295.1 of Pseudamia nigra. Classification (NCBI taxonomy): domain Eukaryota; kingdom Metazoa; phylum Chordata; class Actinopteri; order Kurtiformes; family Apogonidae; genus Pseudamia; species Pseudamia nigra. Next base: position 19,167 of record JAQQAE010003444.1, on the reverse strand, counting down.
AAACCAGTTGTGACTTCCTGGTTGACATCCTGGAGCCCAAAAGCAGAAATTACCATATATGGGCAAAAGGGGAGGAGCTGCAGGAGGAGAAGGTGAACAGGGGGTTATGGGTGAAGTAATGTTACCAGTAACGTGGGTGTAATTGGTGTCATCTGATGCCTCACATGGGGAGGGGTTCTCCACCCTCATTAAATCCATCAGAGGGGGATTTTCCAGTGAACGAGGCACATCGGTCCGTGAACTGTGAATGTCCACACTTTTAAACTAAGCAACCTGATTGGCTGACAGAGTCCTGCGGGATGAACAAGAGGGACATGGACCCAAAATTTGACGACAGTGATGTGGACATCTTCCGGAAAAGCCGAGTCACCATAGGTCACGTTTTCAGGGCCACTGGGTCACTGATTAGGGAACTACGAGTACTACACAGAAGTTCAGTGGAAGTCTATGGTGCCAAATGGAAGCCCCCCAGTGGACAACAGCAATATTACAAGTATTTATACAGTAAGCTGGTGTGATTGCACAGCAGTGAATGTGAAGCGGACTGATGCAGGAGACAGACGTAAAGGATTGACGGTGGACGTACCGGCAGGTTGGACAGAGCTGATCTGTGCTCGTTGAACGGGTCTGGAGTCCCGGATCCACTCTACATGAAGACGACAGCAGGTTAGCATGTGTGCCAGTGATAACACTTAATCTTAGTTTTAGTCTAGATTTAGTCTGATTTGTTTTAGCTTGAGTCTAATGTTCTTCCTCTTCTCCTTTCGGCTGCTCGCATCAGGCGTCGCCACAGCGAAATACCAATGATTCGCATGTTTGGTCTGGTGTAGGTTTTTTATGTCGGATGCTCTTCCTGACACAACCCTCACGACAAGTCGACAAAAATAATTAGCAATTTTAGTTGACTAAATCTATTACTGATTTAATCGAGTTAATCCATTACTGATTTAGTGAAGTTCTTATACTTTTACATTTAAATTGACTTTGAAGCAGTAAATACTAAAGAAGTTGGCAGAAACGTGGGTCAAATGTAACGTAAGATTTCATCACTGTATCCTTGACATAAATGTCACGTAACGATAGTTTCACATGACACTAATCTAATAATATCATTTAACGTTTAACAAATAAAACATTATAAATATACATATATATCAGCATTAATCACATGTTTGTATCATGACAGTAACATAATGTTACGTGTTTCTAATGTGACTAGAGTTATTTTGCTCAGTTCTGATTGGTTCTCATCTCATCCGGTCCCAATTCTTCCATTTTTTGAGTGGCTCTCATCGTTTCCTCATATCTTTCCCTCCTTTTGATTGGATTTCGTCACTGTCTATTTTCGGCTCATCTTTCATCCGCTGACGAAAATGTCGGTCAATTTAGTCATACGTTTAGTCTCAACTATTGACTTGATTTTTAGTTTTCATTTTGTTTTCGTCTGCAAAAATATATTTGTGACGAAAACAATCAATGGCCAAAAAAATGTCAATCACGAATGAGAACCATCCCAAGAAATGAAGCCCCAAAGCTACGGTACCTCTGCTGCAGAGGAGACGTTTAGTAGAACGAACAGACTGATGAGTTACTGAACCTCAGGTAGAGTCTGATGCTCTGGTTGACTGCACTAACCCTATCCCTAATCCAAACCCTAATCCTAAACCTAACCCTAATGCTAATCCTAACGCTAATCCTAACCCTGATCCTAGCCCTAATCCTAAACCTAACCCTAATGCTAATCCTAATCCTAATGCTCATCCTATCCCTAATCCAAACCCTAATCCAAACTCTAATCCTATGCCTAATCAAAACCCTAATCCTAACCCTAATGCCAATCTTAACCCTAATGCCAACCATAATCCTAACCCCAGCGCTAATCTTAACCCCAACTCTAACCCAAATCCTAACCCTAATGCTACAAACCATGTAAAGGCAGATTAGACATGACGGGGACTCACGTGTCCCAGACTCTGGACCGTCCCCCTGATGTCATGCAGGACTCTCCGCAGTTGCATTTCGGTGGTGGAGAGAGCCGGGTTTGGACTTGGATGCAGAGCTGAGGACAGGACCGGATGGAAGCCCTGACCTGAAGGGGGCGGAGCCAGACCCGGGTGGAGGGAGGGGTCCGGACCAAACAGAGGGTAATGAGGGTAGGCTGGATGTGAGCTCATCGGGCTGTATCCGTGGTAACCGGGCAACGGCATGGCTAGTGGAGAGGCGTGGTGGCACTGCGCTTGATAACTGTAGGTGTGCTGGTGCACCATGGGAGTCACAGGGTTCAGGTTCTGTAGACTGCCGTGGTGTTGAGGGAGAGTCAAGGAGGGGGGCTGGTGCAGGTTGGAGAGGCTGCCGTACGGCGTGGGCATTGTGGGAGGTGTTGCGTGGAGGTGGACAGGGCTGTGGGGGTATAGGAGGTTGGGAAGGCTGGAGTATGGGTGGGGGTAGAGCGGCGAAGGGTACTGCGGGGGCGGATTCTGATTGAAGGGGCTCGGACTCATATTGAAGGGGCTCGGACTCATATTCAGGTACCGAGGGGCTGGGAAAGCCCCGCCCAGCTGCTGGTTCTGTTGATTGATGGAGACTTCAGGGACGCTCTGGGTGCTCCATGAGGAGGCGGGCTCTGCCTTTGGCAAATCAGGAGGAGGACTGGAGCTCTGGAGAGAATGAGATTGCCTCGTCAGGTAGCGTGGAATGGGTTTGGGTGGTGTCACAGGCAGTTTGTTGGCTCTAGGGTTTATGATGAGCGTTGAGAGGCTCCGCCCATGTTCCTGCTCCTCCTCCTCCTTGTCTTCGTCTTTCCGGTCGTCTTCTGGTCCTGATACGTCCTGTGTGTACCGGTAGAAGTATTTGGGCTGCGTGCAGGATGCCTGACCTTGGCCAAATTGGATCCTGACGGAGGAGACGACTCTGGATGGTGAGAGGAGCGACGACGGCAGTGAGGAGGACCTCTGCAGACGGAGACTGCTACGTCCTCGTATTCTTCCAGGGCTTTGGAGATCCTTGTCCTGCTGGACTTGCCGCTCAGCTCGGCTCATCTGGTACCGTTTGGCTCGGTTCAAGGCGTTCAGGACGGGAGACGTTGGAGCTTCTGGAAGAACCTGTGAGTCTGGACCTTCAGCAGCAGCTCTGTCTATGAGCGGATCTGGATCTGCAGCGGTCCAACTTTGTTCTGGCTCTGGTTCCGGTTGTGTCTGAGCATCCTCAGTCTGACCAGGCTGCTCGTCATCCTGCTGCGTGCCTGTTGCTTGTTTCCTGGGCAGGTGATGAGCTGAGTACCGAGGAATCTGCTCTGAGCCTCCTTCATGTTTGTCTTCTCTGGAACTACTCCTCCCATCAGCCTCATCGTCTCCTCCTGCTTCCATGTCCACGTTGGGTTCTACCTCGGGCTCTTGCTTTGCTGCTAGCTCATGCTCCACCTCCGCTTTGGACTCCGCCTCCAGCTCATGCTCCGCCTCCGGCTCATGCTCCGCCTCCGCTTTGGGCTCCGCCCCTGCCTTGGGCTCCGCCTCCAGCTCATGCGCCGCCTCCGCTTTGGGCTCCGCCTCCAGCTCATGCTCCGCCTCCGCTTTGGGCTCCGCCCCTGCCTTGGGCTCCGCCTCAAGCTCATGCTCCGCCTCCGCTTTGGGCTCCGCCTCCAGCTCATGCTCCGCCTCCGCTTTGGGCTCCGCCCCTGCTTTAGGCTCCGCCTCCATCTGTAGCTCGTGCTCCCCTTGTGCTTTGGCCTCAGGCTCCTCCTCATCTTTTCCATTCAGCAGAACAAAAGCTGGCTGGTCGGTGGCACGCGGCGTGGACATGTCCTGCGACGGATGTGAGGTCACAGTGTTCTCGCTGTCGCAGCTGTCACTGCTAACCTGCAGCTGGATCACAGTGAATGTACATAAAAGTTGAGTTCAGAGTTTTATTGGTTGTGCGACTGCTCACAGGGAACTAAGGACATAATGAAAACTAGACGCAACTAAAGCCACGACGTGTGAAACTGTGTTCTGTGACTGACCTTCAGGAAGATGTTGAAATCAGTGGATGGCTCATCTGCAAATCCGCTGCTGTCTGACTGCTGACTGACTGTCCGCCACAGGTCTAACACAACAAACGGGACGAAAGACAAGGTTAGTGCTGTAGTACCACATCTGACCAACAGCAGGGGGAGGACACCCAGACCAAATAGACCTGTTTCAGGGACTACTCGGTTTACTAGCTACACAGAGTGGATGCTACATGCACGACCCATTAGCAACTATCCAGTCGCATGACCACATATGGAAACAGTTGTTGATGTTTATGATGTTATATTTAGGTTAATTGTGTCGTGTGAAATAGTTCTATTGTTTGTATCAGGTAAATTAACATGTTTAAAGACGTCAAACTGCAACAACATGCTGGTTTGTGTTGGACATAATCATCTTCAGATTTTCTCAGTTGAACCCAACCCTGTCAAGTCTGCTGATTCAAATCAATTCAGCGAAGTTAGCTTCGCCAACGAGGCGCCGTTTGTCGGCTTTCAGTTATTTATTTATCTGTTTGCTTGTTCATAACAAAACTCGAGATGTTCTGACTGGATTTGCTGTAGAGGTCGACCGATTATCGGCGCCGATATTTGGAATTTTGACTGATATCGGAATCTGTTTTTTTTTTTTTAAATCCGATGGGCCGATATCAAGAATTCAATTAAAAACTGTTTTATTTCGGCTCAGACGCTGCTGCCCCTCTCTCTCCTACCACTTCTGTCTTCAGCATTGTTCCACCCACGGCACCATCTGATTGGTTAAACAAGCCACAGTATGCGTAAGTGGCTGAGACACTGAAACGGAAACTGTCCTCACACACACGGCGGTGACGTAAAGTTTTCTTGTGTAGTTCTCCACAAGAGCAAACACATGTGTCAAAGGTAAACGCACAAAACTCCCGAAATTGTAATAAACATCCCACTGCTCTATATCTCACTAATATTACTACAGTACTAACATTACTGTGTGCAGCAGAATAACATAAGAGCGGAGTAAACATTAGCCTCAGCTCTGCTGGCTCGTATTACCTTCCAACATGTCTGAATTACTTGAAACAATGCTGTTGGTGATATCAATGTGGAAACAGTCTGTGATGGGAGAAGCCTGCGTGTGATTGAGAGCGAGCGCGTAAGAAATTCAATTCAGTCTTGTTTTGTTGCAGGGAAGTATGCGGAGATGAAGGCTGACTAGCTTTTACCATAACTGATTGATTGGTTTCAGCCTTGAATTGTGAAGCGCCTAGAGATAATCGGTGATTATGATTGGCGCTATACAAATAAAGATTGATTGATTGATTGATTGAAAACATTCGCTCGCCGGTCTGGCTGTAAACACTCAGCAGACTATGTATTATCAATGGGTTGAATGTATGTAATGTGGAGAACTACTACTGCAATAACTTGTGAGTCCACAGGATCCATGCACTTCGGGGGCCATTTATTTCCTATTTGTTTGGTTAAATAAACATGCTTTAAGCCAGGGGTGTCCAATCATCGCCACAAAGGGCCGAGACACTGCACATTTTCTTTCCAACCAGTGTCTTCAGCAGGTGATTTCACGGAATTCCTTCCCACTGATTGCAGTTCAGTGAAAACACCTGCTTTAGTGAGTGGCTGGAAAGAAAACCTGCAACGTCTTGGCCCTTTGTGGCAATGATCGGACACCGCTGCTATAGGCATTTAAACCAAGTTAAGTTGTTTGTATTATTCAACATTTTTACACCAAATTTCACATTTTTCCTGCAAATGAATACTGGCTCCAAATATTGGTTATCGGCCTCCTTAACTACTCATAAATCGGTATCGGTCCTGAAAAACCCATATCGGTCGATCACTAATTTGCTGATTGTGGACGTCTCCCAGTGTCTGTGTTGTTTGTTGTTCTATCTCTACTCTATTGTCTCTCCTCTGTCCACTAACCCCATCCGGTCGAGGTATATGTCCTCCTACCCTGAGACAGATGTCCTGCTACCATGAGCCACTGGTTCTACTGGAGGTTTTTCCTCTTCCGTTAAAGGAAGTTTTTCCTCCCCCCACTGTCCTTGTCTTCTCTCAGTGGTTCCTGTTTGTCAACAGCACTGATGTGGTCGTTGTAAACACGGGCCTCCACCGATCTAGTTTGGAATCATATGAGTATGTATGTTGCATATTGTAGAGACCCTCTCCTTGAATCACCACCTTATCATGGTGGAGGGGTTTGTGTACCTGAGTGATCTTGGGAGCTATGTTGTGGGGGTAATTCTCCCCTGGTAGGATCTCCCCAGACAGGTCAGACTAAGGTCAGACTAAGAGTGATTCAGAAGACCCTTATGACTACGTCTTCCTGTGGAAACCACCACTTGCAGGAAGGGTCTTAAGGGTCCGATGCTGTGTGGTTTAGGTGGCAGCTGAAGGCGGGGGGGTGTGCGTGGTCCAATCCCCGCTTGCCAAAACTAGCTCCAACTGGGAGGAGGCCCTGGGAATGCCTGGTGGTCCCCCCATAGGAGCTGGAGGAAGGGGCTGGGAAGAGGGAGGTCTGGGTTTCTCTGCCTAAGCTGCTGCCCCCAAGACCCTGACAAGGATAAGGTGAAGATGATGGATGGATGAATGTGATGGATGTATAACTGGATGAATGAATGACTGAATGGATGGATGTATATTCTTGAGTCAGTACAAACATAAGAAATATGACCCAGGGTAAAAATATTAGAAGTATTGAGACAATAATAATATAATAATATGTAAAATGTGTAAATCAGTGGAATGCATCACACAGTGTATCATGTGCCACCAGTAGATGGTGATAGTGCAGTAATAATGCTGAGTCCTGGATCCAGAGACCGTTATGGGATGTAATATATCAAACATGCAGCTCAAACCACAACTGAAAAATGAGTCCAGATCTGTTTCACGTGGTACATTTAACACACTGCACATTTTGCAGGTTTTTCACCTGCTATGTACACAGGTTGTTTTTTTCCAACGGTCCTGTAGTAGCAGATGTGACCAGCAGGAGGCAGAGGAGGACTGGTTTCACCTCAGACAAACCGGACTGACCTGAATTCACTGGACTGTTTCCATTTTCTGTAGTTTTTACACGTCACTAATAAATTAAAACCGCAAATCGTTGTCATCCAGGTTCTTCACCTTTTCACTCAGACATCAGCCTTTAAACTTTATTCTAGGTTTTGTCACGTGACCCGTGTGTTCAGTTTTCCATCAGAGTTCCACTTCGGGTAAAGCACAGGTCAGAGGTTAAGGGTCAGGGTGAGCTCACCTGTGTTCCTGCAGCTTCTCGAGGGCACGGCGTCATCTTCATTGCTCTGAATCTGAACAACAAACAAAAGCATTTTAGCAGGTTATTGTCAAAACATGGATGGAAACGCAAACTGAAGCATGTTTCACAGGTTGGGGTTACAGGTCACACATTTCCAACCCTGGTTCCTCTGTTTCTGAGGTTCTAGGTCTGTTCACTGGATCTGAGCTGCACACAATGGTGGGCTACAAGAAATATGACGTTACATGCAATTAAGTGTAATGAGGCAACACAAAAAATGACAAAATCAGACATAAAAATCAACAAAGAAGAGTCAAAAAATCCAACAAAATGAGCAAGAAAATCCATTGAAATGAAGAAAAAAAATACACAAACACAACTGAAATAATCTACAAACAAAAATAACATCAATGAAAAAAGAATAAATGATGATAGATCAACGAAACCAAACAAAATAAGCCATGATTGAGTTTAAGACGCCGCTGCGGTCGCCACCGCCTCACCTCCTCCATGTCGAAGGAGTTGGCGTTCTCTGCCTTCAGCTGGGCCACGTGAGGAGGCAGCAGGGTGGGCGGAGCTTTATCCAGAGTCGACGTTGGTGCTTTCTCCTCCTCCTCCTCCGCTACCACCTCCTCTGTTGTCTGATTGGCTGTCTGGAGGTCAGTGGACTCCGCCGGATGTGTCCCATTGGCTGCGGGTTCTGAGCTTCTCAGGTCAGCTCTGTTCGTGGACAGAAATCATCTTCACCAAATTATCGTCATGGGTTAGGTTTTTTTTATTCTTAAATTGTGTTTCTTTTTTAAATCTTTTACTCCATGTCTGGTGTCTTTCACTTCATTTTAAACCTCTACATCTTGAGCAGCATTTTTGTCTTTTTGCATCTTTATCTTTTACATAATGTTTGTCTTTCTGGAATTTTACATGGGGCTGTATTTGAACTACGACCTCGTCTCCGTACCGTTCGTCCGCCGGTTTATCCACGTCTCCGTTAGTTTCTTCCGTAACCGTTGCCAGGGCACAGCTGTCCTTCTTGCGACCATGTTTCCCCGTCTCCCCCTGGTGGTCAGACGTCGTACTGCAGCTGTCCTGCTCGGGAGCTGGATGGACATGTCCATTAGTGAGTGCGTGGTTGGAGTGGGCGTGTTCGTTTGGCTGTTGTGGCGTGGTGGGCAGGGTCACTGCGTCCTGTAATCCGGCCTGCAGGTTGTGTTTGCTGATGGTTTTCTTCAGGAGTTTGGCGATGTTTAGAGCAGAGTTTGTTTTCTTCAAGGGAGGAGGCTCGTCTTTGGTATTTTCATCACCTCCTGAAACATGGAAACACATGGATGTGGTTTCTGTGGTTACCGCGGTAACTACAGTGGTGTTCCTGGTGTCTGTGGTTGTTATGTTGTCTGTGGTTACAGTGGTTTCTGGTGTCTGTGGTTGCTATGCGTCTGATTACCTGGTGTCTGCGGTTGCCACGGTGACTACAGGTGGCATCTGCCATTGCCAAAGTGACTGCAGGTGGTGTGCAGTTGCCATGGTGACTGCAGGTGGTGTGTGGTTGCTATGGTGTCTGCAGGTGATGTATGTGGTTTCTGCGGTGATTCTGGTTGTCAAGGTGTAAAAGGTGATTATGGTGTGTTGACCTTGTGGCTGTGGTTGCCATGGTTACCTATGTCTCTGGTGCTGATGCGGTGGACAGGCTGACCGGACACCTGACTGTAGAGCTGGAAGAACTCATTGGCGACGGACGCGATGACCTCGATCTGACGGAAACGACCTGACACACAGACAGAAAAAAACAAAAAATTAAACTTCGGAGAGAAAAATGAAATGAAACAGTTGAATCTCACAGTGTTTCGTCTGGTTGTTTTAAGCGCCTGTTGCTTTACTGAGGGAAGATGATTCCCTCAGTCTTGGTCTTTCAGTCCCATAAACATAACATCATGACTTAACTGCCCTGGAATCAATGAAAGACAGTAAAAATGGTGGTTAGTGGAGACAAATTAAAGCCATTTGTGAATATCTGGGTGTGTCTGAAAAGTGAAGGGTTTTAAAGTGCGTTGAAAACCTAAACACCTCCTCCTCCTCTTCATCTTGGCGTGCGGTTGCATAAGTGCAGCTGCCTGCGTCGTCTTGAACAGGATGATGTCTCACACGTCTGCTTCGCTGTCTAAATACATGTCAGTCTGTTATGAAACACAGGCGTCCTACGGTCCACAAACGCCTCAGCGTGATTCAGCAGCTCAGACACGGGCCTGTTCGACTCGCTTGCAAAAAAAAAAAAAGAATTCCAAAAAAGTTCAGCCTGGTACAAAGACAATTAAAATCATGCGCTGTGACTGCATTTTATTATGGACATCATGAATGCCACATATTTCACATTTTGTCATTTTGACACCTTCTTCAAATGTGAAAACCTACACAGCTGACGTGTGACTGGAGCTATGAATGTTAAAGTTTGACCCAGATTTTCTACAGGTGAGCAGATGCTCTGAAACCTGACCTGGTCCCAGACAAGCATCCGGACCACACTTCAAAATGCATTACAGTATTTAAAAACAAGAGTGTTTTGTTCAATTTCCATAATATTTGGGTCATTTATTGACGATTCGTATTCATTCTTCCGTATAAGACGACTGACGTCTAAAGCACCTCCAGGAGATAAGAAATAGGACACGCTCTCATTCACTTCTGTTCGTTTCATGGATTATTAGGCTCATTTTTGCACATTTTGTTTATAATTTCATTCACTCTTGTTCGTGTTTTTGTTGACTGTCGTTCATGTTTCTTTCACTTTGCACATCGTTTTACTCATGGTTGAATGATTCTGGTTCTTTTTCCTCATTCTTTTGCTCCTGTGGTTTGTTATTTCATGGTTTCCCGGACGACGCCGTCGGTTCCGTCTTTGTGAAGTTACTGTTCATGACCTATCGCTGTAGGACAAAGCAGATCTGATGGTGAGTTTTCTCCAACTGCAGAACCCGATCCTGTCATTTCAGAGCAGAACGTGCTGATCGTCCCGTTTCCTGTCCAATGCTGACTCAGCACTAATATGAAATATGAGTACCATAAAACAGGAAGTGGAGAGAAAGCGGCACGCTTGCCCCCCCCCCCCACTACCCATTTGTCTCCTCGCCCCTGGGGGGAGTGGGAGAATGTGAGAACAGAGCTTACATAACAAACAACAACAACAGCAACGCAGACACACAGTGACGGTTCCCTGCGTCCAGGGAACCGATGGAACAGTGTGAGAATGTTCTGGAAAAACACACATTTTCTGTTAAAGGAGCAGTTCACTCTAATCACCTGCATCCGAACGGCCTGCGTCCCAGGAAAACAAGGTTATATAAGGAGACAAAAAGACATACAAACACCAAGATGATGAGTACGACGCAAGATGACAAGAGACACAAAAATGAAACAAAAGATGAAAGTAAACCCGACCAAAAAAGACTCTGAAAGATCCAAAAATGGCACCAAAAATAATTTTAAAAAAAAAAGTTGATTTGCAAAAGATGCAGAATGATAAAAACACAAAGGAGGCAAAGATGAAGTAAAATATGCAAATAGATGTAAAAGACCTGCATCTGTTACATCTACTTGCATGACAAAAGGTGTAAAATGATGAAAACATGCTAAATGACAACAGATGCAGAACAACATAAAAGATGCAAAATAATGTAAAAGAGGCAAAATGATGTAAAAGATGCAAAAAAAGGAAAAAGGACAAAAACAAAATAAAAGATGCAGAAGATGAACATGGCATAAAAGATGCAAAAAGGAGGCAACATTATGTAAAAGATTCAAATAAAGTAAAAAATGCAAAATGACAAAAGGTGTGAAACGATGTGAAAGATGAAAAATTAGGGAAAAGATGCAAAATCTCAATAGATGCAGAACATAAAAGATGCAGAAGACAAGACAAAAATGGCATAAAAAAAGATGGAAAATGACAAAAGATCCTAAATGACGCAAAAGATGCTAAATAACGTAACAGATGCAAAATGAAGTAAAAGATGCAAAATGATGTACCGTATTTTCTGGATTACAAGTCGCGTTTTTTTGTATAGTCTGGCTAGGGGAGCGACAAATACATCGGAGTTACTTGTATATTAAAGAATGTCGAGTATTGGTTGTTTGTTTACACTGACAGCCGCTAGACGTCGCTCTAGGCTTGTGTACCTGCATCTGCCGCATCTGTATTACTGACAATTTAAAATGTAGACATTACCGGTAACAACCACACCTGCCATCAGCTAAACACCGAACGTGTCGGCGCCGTCACTTACCCGGTGAGGCGGGAAGGCGAGCCGCCAGCTCTCGCTTCTGGCATCAAGCGCACGACCACCCGGCCTAGCGCTTGATGCGCGTTCCCCGAACAAATGCGACCTGTTCTGCACGGTGACTAATCCGCGTTTTTTTCTTACTTCATTATACATTTTTGGCTCGTGTGAGTATCATTCCGGAGCGACGTATCACCCGGAAAATACGGTAAAAGATGCAAGATGACATATAAGGTGCGAAATTATGTAAAAGATGAAAAATTAGGTAAAAGATGCAAAATGACAGAAGGTGCAAAATGATGTAAAAGATGCAAAATTACATAAAAGATCCTAAACGACATGAAAGATGCAAAATGACAGATGCAAAACATCATAAAAGATGCAGAAGACAAAAATGACAAAGTAATCTAGAAGATGCAACATTATGTAAAAGACAAAAAAATGACATAAAAATGATGGAAAATGACAAAAGATCCTAAATGACGCAAAAGATGCTAAATAACATAACAGGTGCAAAATTATGTAAAAGATGCAAAATGACATAAAATCTGCAAAATGATGTAAAAGATGCTAAATAACATAAAAGATCTTACATGGTTTCAAAGGTGCAAAATGATGTAAAAGATGCAAAATGACATAAGGTGCAAAATGAAGGATAAGATGCAAAATGACGTACTGTATAACATGCAAAATTATGTAAAAGATACAGAATAACATAAAAGATCCATAATGATCTGAAAGATGCAAAATGATGCAAAAAAGATGAAAATCATATAAAAGATGCAAAATGACATACCAGATGTTTCTGGCTCTGGTTTTTACAGCGTTTCCTCTTTACATGGTATAGTTTATACTACTTTTTCGACAAGGTTTGAGTGTTTTTGACATCATCACATTACATTTCCGTTACATTTTTCAGGGTTTTACAAAATAGGGTTGTAAAAGACACAAACATAACACAGAACCACAATAACGCCACAACAGATAGAAAAAGAAGCAAACAGCTTAAGAGATGGTAGAGATGACGTTCAGACCCGGGTACTGGATGGTGTAAATGTGTGTTAGGACCCAGTGCGGGTGAAAATGTGTTCTGAGCCTCATTCAGCTACACAGTGATCCATCTTCTCACACATAAAGGATCTGTGGAGGTCTGACAGCAGCTCACCGTTAACGTGTCCAGAAGAATCAGTGTGTGGGTTCAATTACTGAAGCCGCTACCGTCTGCCGGTGTGTGTGTGTGTTGCTGGGACAGGCAGATCTTTGTTCTCATTGGCTGTGTCGAGTTCATTTGGCAGAAACAGTCACAGACCCACAAACACCACAATAACACAGGAAACGGGACACACACACACACACACACACACACACACACAGAGTCCAAGCGTCTGAGATTCACTGGACCTGAAGCATCAACGAGTTCAGGAGGTTTTATGAAGCTCAAGAGGTTTCACAGCAACCTGCGCTCACCGGCCACTTTAATAGGTACACAACTGACATGGACTCAGTAGAAGCAGACAACAGAGGCATGGACAGATGAGTCTGGATGTTAAACTAGATGTGATCCACACACAAACAGGGATGGTAGAATAGTAATGTACATACTGGTCAGGGCGTAGTTTGGATTCTCCAGCTCTATACGCTGCATCTGAGCCCCGAGAAAAACCTGCAGAAAGAACAACATTAAACTACAAATATGACCGTCCACCCATCCATCATCCATCCATCTACAAATTCACTTGTTCATCCATCCATACATCCGTCCCTCTATCCACGATGATGTCAATCTACAGATATGACCATCCATCCGTCCATCTGTCTATCCACCCATTTATCCATCCGTCCGTCCTCCCACCCATCCATCCTGGCATTCACTTGTTCATCTGTCCATCCATCCCTCTATCCATCCACCCACCAGTCCATCCGTCAATCCATCCATCCATGATGATGTTAATCTACAGATCAATCAATCTACAGATATAACCACCCATCCATCCATCTATCATCCATCTGTCCATCCGTCCACATGCCCCCCCACCATTCACTGTGGTTCTGGTCGTGTTCTGGTGTCGGTACCTTGATGTCGATGCCCCTGGCTGATGAGGAGTGGGTCAGGAACCTGGAGGGGACCTTGGCGGCAATGTCAGGTTCTTCACGACCAAAGCCCAGGTTCATTAGGACCTCCTCAGGGTCCTCCTCGTACAGGTCCAGCAGCTCGGACACACTGAGCACAGAACCGGGAGTGGGTTGGTTAGTTAGCGGGTTGATCTGCTGGTTAGTTCGTGAGTCTAAGCATGACCATTTCTGTTCATTCTGATTATTTACTGCGTCTTTCATCCAGTTTGATTTAATCTTGTGGGAATGTGAGTCACACTACAATCTGCACTTCATCATCTTCCACACAGAGTAAAAAACCTGCTACAAATCATCTTTAAGTCTTATTTCATCTAAAATCTGACTAGATTTGAATCATGAAACACACATTCAGCTGGACGTACGCCTTCTAAAACCCCGTCTTCAGCTGCAGCTCTTCAATTTCTCCTCGTAAGCGCACATTAGAATCTCATGTCTTACAGAGTCGCTGCGATCTGCACCGATCGCTTGTTTTCTGTCTTTTCCAGGTCAGTAATTCGTTCCATATTCACATTACACAAACAATGCCACACCTTGAAAACAGCACCGTGCGTTTACCTGTGGGTTTTTATCGGTATCACAGTGACTGCGCCTCCATTCGCCATGATTATCTCTAGGTGCTTCTCAATTCAAGGCTGAGACCTCATGACTATACAGAGAGGAAACCCAACAAAACCACTGAGAGCAGGACAAGGGCGACGGGGAGGAAAAACTTCCTTTAACGGAAGAGGAAAACCTCCAGCAGAACCAGCGGCTCAGGGTAGGTGGCCATCTGCCTGGACCGGTTGGGGTTAGTGGACAGAGGAGAGACAAAAGAAAAGAGCAGAGCTAATGCACCAATAAGGTGTTTGTCAACCACCATAAAACACTAAAGAAGAAGAAGCACCATGTTTTCGGAAGTAAATATGACAAGTCAGCGTGTGTGAATCAGTGAGTGATTCAGAGTCCATCGTTTGTATCTGATTTTGTCACACCCCGCCTCCTCCAGACATCGGACTCACTTCAGTGAGGTAAAAGTTGGATGAAATGCGATACAACCGTCAGACTGAGGTCACTTTGACAAACAACGGATCTGATTTTGGACCAGATATGAAAGAGACCTGGGTCTGGTTTGTGCTGTTCAGATTGTCATGAAACAATAAGATATGGGTCGCATATGGTGAAACAATCGGATTTTGTCTGCAGTCTGCATGCAGCCTTAGTGACCCTGTGACCTAATCAAATATGCAAATTAAGTCTGGTCACCACGGTAACCAGTACTGATGTGTGAGGTTTGGTCACTCTAGGCCCTAAAGTCGCTCGTATGTACAGTTTGTAAGTGGGATACCTTATAACCATATAACATTTCTGAACCCCGGCTCCAAAGCCTAGGTCTGTAGAGCCCAAAAAGTAATGTTTACACTTAGTGACCCTGTGACCTAATTAAAAATGCAAATTGGATCACATCACCATGGTAACCCTCCACCATAGTGGGAGCATCCATGTGTGAAGCTGCAGAGATACAGGTCTGGATATCGGCGTGGCGGGGGGAATAAATATGCTCCTGAGACAAGCTGGTTTACAGAATACTTTATACTTTAAAAATAATGTACATCTACTCAGTTACATTTGGCACCACATCTGTGAGTAGGAATAACCATGGTTGAATGAAATAAAAGGAAACCTAAAAACTAAATCATTAAATAAAAAATGAACTCAAGTAAATGATCAATATGATCAAAATAATCGAAAATTCACATCACTGTACTTGTTGAAGTCACGACGTTACTCACTACTTGAGTAGTTTTTTATGAGATACTTTTACTCGACTATTTCTGTTCATGAGGACTTCAGCTCGAGTCGCTGTAATTATAAAAGTAAGAATACTTTGACTTGAGTACTGCGCCTCTGCTGACATTCCAGTAAGTTGAAGTGGAAGCGGTTCGATGCCAGGGGGTTCTCCGCTCAAACAGAACCCCGCCCCCTCACAGCTCTGAGTGTTTCAACATGTTTAGATCTGATTATGATCAATAACTGAGTTTCAAGCGAATCGGTTCAGACTCTGGAGTTATTTTCTTGAAAGGAGCAGTGGCTCCCCTTACTGGCAACCGACAATGCCTTTTACCCCAAGAGTTTCAGATTCACTGGTTTGGACATTTTTAAGCTACCATGGTGACACAAAAGAATAGAGGACGTGGACAGATGGACAGAGGACAGAAGACATGGACAGACGACATTAACAGAAGACGTGGTGAGAGGACGTGGACAGACCTGGACACGGTGCTGCTCTTCCCCGATCCAGTAGAGTTCATACTTCGGGTTCGTTCTTTATACTGCGTCCTCTTCTGATTGGCTGCCAGAGCAAAACTGCAGAGACGGACGTGAGACAAATGGAGACACGTCAGGCATCAAAGCTTCATTCATCTGCATCCTCATCCTCATCCGGTCAACGTGATAACTCCAACGTGTCTGCATCGATGGATTTGAACCAGGTACTGCTCACTACGCTGAAAACCTGCAGCCTGTCCTCATCTGATGGACAGAAGATGGAGGATGTGGACACGTGGACTGAACCTGGACTTTGTGATTTATGGATGGAGACACGTTTGGTTTTAAAGTATGAAGTGAGGCGTCGAGGAAAAGAATGTGTTTGGACTGAAAATGGACAAAATAATGAACCGAGTGAGTAATAAATACAACCGTGAACAAAAAGCATTGGAGCAAAGAAAACAAGGACAAATGTGCAAATAAAACCGCAACCGACGTAGCAAAGTGAATAAAACAATCAAGAAACTGAAAAAAAATAGAAAAATCAAAAAAATGATTCTAAAAAAATGGACAAAATAATCAAGAAAATGAAAAAACAGAGAAAAATCAGCAAAATATGAAGCAAAATGAAGAAAACTGTCATAAAGTTGAACAACAATGAGCAAATAAAAGACAAAATAATTTTAAAAAGTGAAGCCAGATTAACAAAATCACAAAATGACAAAAAATTAACAAAATAATCAAGAAAATGAAAAAAATTCAAAGAAAAGTGTGGAAAATACAAAGCAAAATGAAGAAAACGGTCATAAAGTTGAACAGAAATGAGCAAATAAAACAGCAAACGACATAGCAAAGTAAATAAAACGATCAAGACACTGAAACCGCCTCAACAAAATAATCATAAAAGTGACCAAAAATTAACAAAATAATCAAGAAAATTAAGAAATGTCAAGAAAAATTGGCTAAATATGAAGCAAAATGAAGAAAACGGTCATGAACTTGAACAAAAATGAGCAAATAAAAGACAAAATAATTTGAAAAACTGAAGACAAATGAACACGATAAGAGACAAACTGAAGAAACTCAGACAAATGTAAAGAGAAACCAGTTTTCTTCATCCCTTATGAAACACTTTGTCTCCATCGGGCTGAATACAGTCTGCGTCCAGTCTACTAGTGTATGTAATGCGCTGCTGCTGCATGCTGTCCAGTGTGGAGACCATGCTGAGAACATGAGCGTCTGACCTGATTCGCTGTGAACCACAGTAACATCTGCATCTTATCGCGTTCAGAACAAGAAGAACCAACGCGACCGCGGCCAATCGCACGGTGTCTCGTTGGACGGATGCCGCGCAATCGAGCAGCTGCGCGACCGACGTGGAACGTGGACTCACCAGGGTTCGGCAGCGCTCGTACTGGACTGAAGATGATTGGCTGCAGAGACACAAACAGAGACGTACAGGTGAGACGCTGTATATGAAAAAAAATACTCCTTCCATAAAGAACCAATAACAATCCATCGTCTTCCCTCATCCAGGCAGTGGCGGCTTAACCCGGACTTCATTACAAATCTTAAAAAAAAAAAAACATTTTAAAACAGTAAGATCTGTTTGGTCCTTTCTGGATTTGTCGACTTGGTTCAGTTTTCATCACCTTGTTTTGAACACATTTAGACTCTTATGACACAGGGACGTTTGCATCATTCATTGTCAAAACCTGGAAAATTTAGCAAAAATACCGAACGTGACGCAGGGTTTGATGTGGATCGATGTGGTGGTCAGAGCTGTGACGGACATTTGTTTGAGTCATTGATGGGATTTATCTGATTGGACGCACATGGCGGACAGCGAAGCCACGGTGCAACGCAGAGGACGGACGGAGACAGGCAGGACAACGTGAGACGCCGGGAGGGACGACCGAGGACACGTTGAAATCCAAACAGACCTGGAAAGAACATGCAGATGTGGACAGAGCAGAGGACGGACATCGAACGGAGGGGACAGGAAATGGTGTCTCACAACAAACCACGGCTGTTCAATGAGGTCGATGCGGAAGTAAGTTGTAATACCACCGTTCACCACTGGGGAGCTGATCGTCCAGCCCCATGAACCTTTTTTCCCATAGATACATGTGATTGTATCAAAAAATACTAAGACAATACATTTTTTTTTCATGGTTCATCGTGGTCTCAAACGTTTTGTTTGGATCCTCCAATAAGTAACGTGATGATCCATCTTTAACTTTTTGCTCCATTATTAAGATATTACAACAAATAATCCAACAAATCACTGCCGCCTGGGGTTTGATTGACATGTCACTATAGTAACAGCTCACTAAGTGAAGTCGCACTGATTCAGACCTTCATATGTTCTATTCATTCAATATGTTCATAGTTATACAGTATAGGCCAAAAGTTTGGACACGCATTCTCATTCAGTACGTTTCCTTTATTTTCACCATTTACGTTGTAGATTCTCACTGAAGGCATCAAAACTATGTATGAGCAGATATGAAATTATGTACTTAACAAAAAAGTGTGACATAACTGAAAACATGTCTTATATTCTAGTTTCTTCAAATTCGCCACCCTTTGCTTTTTTGATAGCGCTGCAAACCCTTGGTGTCTCTCAATGAGCCTTATGAGGTCGTGACCTGAAATGGTTTTCAACAACAGAGAATGCCAAGAGTGTGCAAAGCCATAATCAGAGCAAAGGGTGAAACTAGAATACAAGACATGTTTTCAGTTATTTCACACTAAGTACATACATAATTCCATACGTTTTCATTCATAGTTTTGATGCCATCAGTGAGAATCTACAACGTAAATAGTCATGAAAATAAAGGAAACACATTAAATGAGAAGGTGTGTCCAAACTTTTGGCCTGCACTGTACCTGACATACACTCGACTACGGCTGTGGGTAAGTGTTTACACCAGGGGTGCTCACACTTGTTCAGCATGCAAGCTATTTATAAAATAACCAAATCAAAATGATCGACCTACTACAAAAATGCAAAACACATATTTATTTATAAATATATTGAGAATTCTTTATACCGGTATGTACAATGTATGTTGATGTACCTTGCATAACTGCATGAGCCAATATTCAAGGCGTGTGTTGTTCCTTCTGTCGACTGGGCTGGAAATTTGGTTTGAATCCGGCAGCTGCGCCAGGCTCACGGGCCCAAAGGGAAGGGGCGCACCGGGCATCCCGGAACACGGCATCTGAACTTAGGGGGATGAAGCCGGACGGACCCG
>JAQQAE010003443.1:0-20222 GCA_029823295.1 Pseudamia nigra | reverse complement strand
TACTATGATGGTATGGGGGGTGTGTTATTGCCTATGGCCTAACACACCCCCCTATTAATGCTAAAAGGAACAAACAAGTTTTGGAGCAACATCTGCTGCATCCAAGCAATATCTTTTTCAGGCACGTTCCTGCTTATTTCAGCAAGAAAATGTCAAAACACATTCTACATGTGTTACAACAGTATGGCTTTGTAGTAAAAAAGTGGGGGTGCGAGACTGACCTGTCTGCAGTCCAAATCTGTCTTTCACTGAAAATGTGTGACGCGTTATGAAGCACAAAATACGACAATGGAGACCCTGGACTGTTGAACAACTGAAGTTGTCTGTGAAGATTCTCAGTCATCCAGGTCATGGTATCCAAGGTTCTTCAGTTCTCAGACCTGAAGAAGCTTCCTGGATAGGTAGTGAAACATCATCAAACCAAATTTCCAGTCCACTCGACAGAAGGAAAACTATATATGCCTTGAACAACTGAAGTTGTACATCAAGAAAGAATGGGATGGAATTCCCCAATTAGTGTCCTCAGTTCCTAAATGCTTAGAGCTGGGACATACCTCTGTCCCAGCTCTTCTGTAACATGTTGCAGGCATCAAATTCAAAATGAGTGAATATCTTCAACAATCCATAATGTTTATCAGTTTGAATATCAAAAATTATGTATTTGTAGCGTATTTAATTGAAAATAGGTTGAAAAGGATTTGCAAATTATTGTGTTTGGTTTTTATATACATTTTACACAACGTCCCAACTTCATTAGAATCAGGGTTTATAATTACTAATAACACCATCTCCAGCTTAAACTAACTCCTGGCTCATGAAGTCATGCAGAATGATAACAGTGAGATTGATTTTCAGAGTGGTTAAAGTAAAGGACAGTGTGACACTATAAGTTGGCGGAGTGGCCTGCAGGATGTCAGGAGCATTAAAGGTGACGCAGCAGATGCAGCAGCTGCAGCAGCATCGACATGAGCATCAGGAGGAGCAGCTTCAGTATGAGAGCAGCTATTACCTGAGCACCAAGTCTTCTGTTAGCAAGCAGGCATTCACCTCTCACAAGACCAGCAGTCATAGGTAAGAGGGAAGGCAACACAGGCTTCAAAATACCTGATATTTGAAAAGTTCTCTTGATGGGGCTGGCCACTTCTGGAGAGCTGGGAGTGATGCCAAGCCAATGCATCAAGGTGAATTTTCAAATATTCAGCAGTGTTTGTTTTGTATTTTGCCTCGGCGTGGTTTTTATGGAGGGGAGACATTGTCTTTAGTGGCATCAATGTGAAATTTCCATAAAAATGCAGCTGTCAAAGAAGGTCATCAGGCCAAATTTAAAATGTCAAGTCAGATCAAGTCAGATCTGTAAACACTGACAGATACATACAGATCATACATTTTAAGGGGAGTTACTGTATGTGTGGTCGAGACTGCTCTGCAGAGACAAAGTGCATAACTATGCAAACAGTGAACCTGAGAGCAATGTCTTCAAAGTGTTTATTATGTAATTATTTATTTTCTTGATGAATATCTTGTTAGTTTTTTCTTTTTTGTTCATTTGTTAAATATTTCATTTGTTTGTCTTCATTTTGATTCTTATTTTGCTCATGTTTCTTCATTTTCTTCCATGTTTTATTCCTCATTTTGATTATTATGTTGATATTTTTTTAAAATTTTACTGACAGTTTTCCCTTTCTTCACCAATTTTGTTAATTTTGCATCAAATTTTGTTCAGTTTGCTTTGAATTTTGTCCTTTTTGTCCCCCCCCCCACACACACACACAATTTTTTCTTATTTTGGTTCATTTTCTTGATTATCTTGGTCATATTTTTGTCATTTTTTATTATTTTTCTCATGTTTCTTCATTTTGACTATTAATTACATCTTTGGTTTAAAATGCTATTTATTATTTTGTTCTTTTTTTTGTTCATTTTTGTTCCTGATTAGGTTGTGAGTTTTTGTTCATTTTGCTTCTAATTTTGTCCATTTTGCTGCTTTTCCTAATTCTTTTTGTATTAATTTTCTTGGTTATTTTGTTCATATTTCCTCATTTTCTTAATTATTTTGTCCACGTTTTCCTGATTATTCTATTCCTTTCTTTTTCTCTGTTGTTCAATTCCCTTGTTCATTTGTGTTTATTTTGCTTCTAATTTTGTTCAATTTGCCTCTCATTTTGATTCTCATTTTTTCATTTTCTTGGGTATTTTGTTAATTCTTTTCTTCATTTTGTTTCTTTCCTCCTTCACTTTTGGTCTAAAAATTGGGGGAAAAAACAGCTGACTCACTTAGTGTCTTGCTTTTTCTCTAAATTTAGGTGTTTCTGCAAAGTTGGCTTATTTTCTGAAAGAAAACATGACATCACAAAATAAGTCAGACGTCAAAAAGTCCAGCATCAGTCTTAACTCATGCAGAATTACTGCACTTTCCTTTTGAAGGGCGGTATACATGAGATTTTTTTTTCTCAGCTCCAATCAGCGCAAAATCAGAAGTTGTAATGTCCTGTACTGTTTGTTTGTTTGTAAGTACAGTCGGCTGTGTCACTAACACTTGCAGGATGTGAAGTGGTCTGAGGTCCTGTGTCCTTCAGGCTGAGTGTGTACTCCACACTCGGAAACCAGGACAGCTTTCTAAACAGGGGCTGGGAGGAATTTCACCTGTGAATGGCAGCCAGTTATATTTATGGACAGTCATGTTATTTGTGTAGACCGAGCCGGAGGTGTATGGAAAATACTGCAAAGCCGGACGATGCATTGATAAATGTAATTTTAGTCATAGATTTTATTTTATGATACAAAAACCGTAGCAGTCAAACATTTGATGAAACATTCTCTGCCAGTGTTTTTTTCTTTTCTTTTTTTAATTTGCCACATTGTACATTAATACAGAAGACATTCGGAGTGTAGTGAGTAGGGAACAAAAAAGTGTTAAACAGAACATGCTTTATATTTTTCCAAAGTAGCCACATTTAGCTTTGCACTCTCTCATCAGGTTCATGAGAGTGTGTCAAGAGTTAATTTGTGCAGTTTCTTGCCGTCTTACTGTGCTTTAAACGATCAGTTGTTTTGTGCAGAAGAAGGGAGGGCGCAGAGTCAATAGGTCGATTTTTAGCTACTACAACTACCGGTATTGTACACAGGAAACTCTCAGTTATGACAGTCCATGATTACTTTAAGAAATGAAGCCCAGTGAATCCAAACAGTCCCTCTGAGGAGCTTTGTCACCAAAGTCATTCACCAAAACTAAACGCTAGGATGAAACTAGCTCTTGGGCTTCATTTCCAAGGACGGTCCTGATGAAAACCAGTTTTCTTAGAGTTTGGCGACTGCACTTGGGGACTCATTCAAAGTTCCTGAGATTTTTCAGATTGATTGATCTTCATTTCTTAAAGTAATGATGAACTGTCTTATCTCTTTACTTAACTGAGTGTTTCTGACCATAATATGGATTTGTACAGTGGTTGTAGTAGCACTAATAGTGCAATCATCTTTTTGTGTCTTCTTGTGTGCTATTTATTCATTTTTGTGTTTTTTACAGCATGTTAATGTTTTCGTGCTGTTTAAGTATTTTTGCGTCTTTTACATTATTTTTATCGTTCATGCCATTTTCATTTATTTGCATCTTTTACTTATCTAGGGTGATCACCTGTCCTGTTTTTCTAGGACATGTCCTGGTTTTTGTGTCTTTAGTTGTAGAATAATATAGATAGATAGTATTTTGTAATATAACAATTT
Organism: Pseudamia nigra; assembly: GCA_029823295.1. Taxonomy (NCBI): domain Eukaryota; kingdom Metazoa; phylum Chordata; class Actinopteri; order Kurtiformes; family Apogonidae; genus Pseudamia; species Pseudamia nigra. The sequence goes on along the minus strand of JAQQAE010003443.1, from coordinate 16,502 downwards.
TCTATCCATATGGAGGAGGCATGCTTTACATGTATTGAAATTATAAGGGATCTTTGAGAAACTTCGAGTGTCATTTGAGTATCTCATTGTCGGGCCGAGTGTCCTGGTTTTCAGTATTCAAAATATGGTCACCCCAGTTATTCATAATTTTGGATTTTTTTTTTACACACTTTTGTGTTATTTGTGAGTAAATTAAAAACACAAATATCCTTCTGGTTTCTTCAACTTTGACTAAGAACCAGAACTTGGTCTTTAAATGTGAATATGATATGACATATATTGTGATAACCATTGTTATCTATGGATATGAACAGTTTGATTGTGGGAATGTTTTTTAGTTCAATTCAGTTGTATTTAAAGAGCACCAATCATAATCAAAGATTACCTGTAGGTGCTACACAATTCAATTCAGTTGAAGCCTCAGAGGCTATACGGTGAGCAAACCCAAAAGAATCTCTGAGAGCAAACCTAAGGCGACGGGAAGGAAAAACTTGCTTTACCGGAAGAGAAAAACCACCAGCAGAACCAGGGCTCTGGGTAGGCGGCCATCTGCCTCAACCAGTTGGTGTTAGTGGACAGAGGAGAGACAAATGAGTTAGAGATAGAGCAACAAACAACACTGGACACTGGCCAGGACAGACAGACACTGGACCGATCCACATGTCTTTGACACTGGAAAATATATCGTCTTGGTTTGACTCCATATTTTCTGTCTCTACTAGTGCAGATTGTGTCAAAGCCTGCACACTGTTTCTTATGGAATTGAATGATTGCATAAATTCCACCATTGTCATTATAGCAAGAGGAGTGATTCACACATGCAGGTCGTCCCTCAAACTTTGTGAAAAAAACTGTTTCATCTGCAATAAAACTTTTGTATACCTTTGACTTTTCTGTACACTGAACCAAATCTGCCTATGAGTACGCCTGGTGAGTCAGCGTTCACTTCCTCCCAGCATACAGATGATCCATCTGTCTGACTCGGCTGTGCATTCAGCCTCTTCCTCCAATTTGATCCCACCTTGATGCTATAGAAGAGACTTTATCAAAGCTGTGTAATGCTACCCCTCTTCCAGGAGACGAGGACAGACGAGGCAAAGATTAGAAGTGAAAGCAGTACTTGAAAATCGACCTATGCTCAGGCACAGCTTCCATCTCCGTTAAAAAAAACACAGTTCACAGCAGGGAAGCTGATTCAAAGTGGAATGTGGGTCAGGATCCAAGAGGGCGGACAGAAATATATGTTCCATTTATGGTATTATGACTAAAACAGGTGTTCTGTGTGTGTTTATGTAACTGTCACATTAGTTCTCTAAATGCTGAGGCTTGTTGAGCATTTTTTAATCCATTTTTAAATGGAATTTGTCCTCGTTCCATCTATTTGATTTTACTCACTGTAACAAATGCTACTCAGTACTTGAATAGTTTTTTATGAGATACTCATTTACTTTTACAAAGGTACTTAAGTTTATGAGTATTTCCACTTTTACTTAAGTCACTAAAATTAGAAAGTGACATTACTTTTACTTGGGGACTGTTTCTGTTTACTCTACCCACCACTGTATACGATTCATTTAATTTAATTCATTTAATTTCAAATTAAATTCAAGTGTGTCATGCAATCAGTCCTTTAGGTATTTGAGCTGTGAGTTTAATTCATTATTGCAATTTAAAAGTAGCTTAAAGTCTTACAGTCAGCGTTGAAAAAAAATCTAAACCATCAGAAGTCATGGACATCCGTTTTATTTCTTTGCACAAACATAAAAAGACAACAAATATTTACGTTCTCAAAATTATGCAGAAGATGATGGAAGCCAAAAATAAATCAATACTTATTATATATATCAATAATCAAATTAAAAATGGAAAGGTAAAAATGATCAAGAATAATGCCTGTTCTATTTTAAACAGAAGATTCTTAAATTTGATTGTAAACCAGTGCAGTATACATATTGAAATGAATAGAAATAGCCTTTGCTGCTTGGACCCCAGTAGGAGGATGACCATGCAAGCGAAAGTATGAATTAGGACTGACTCATATGAAGAAGATGCCCACGGAGTCTAGGACACACTCAGTGATGATAGGCTCAGAGACCTAAACTGACCCAGACGACGCGACTGAGGTTGTGACGAGGAGGAGGAGGATCACAGGACAGCTGGGAAAACCGAAAATGGGGTGGGGCAGGGTGAAGAATATTTTATTAAAAGTATGACAATTCACATGAGAATGGCCAACAGGGAGCATGTGAGTCTGTGATTGGATGAAGTCGTAAATCAGCTGTGTGACTAAGAAGAGACAGGAACTCATCAGTGAAAAGAAAGGAGCTGTGGAAGCAGTTGCCACCATTTTCCATGGAGAAACGAGTACTCAACGGTGGGATTCTACTTTAACAGGACCATTATGATGCTGACAACACAGATGATGAACAGATGTAAACGTAACACAGCATTATGTCAGGGTTCTTAAATGTTATCAGACGTCACATTTTCAGACACTAAACCATGATCAACAGCCTTTACAATGTGAACAGCCACTTTTAGGCAGAAAGTAAAAATACATATGATTGTATTGATTTCGCTTATTAACTTGTTATTTTTTATTCACTTGGTTTATTTGTTCATTTAATGGATTCATTTGTATCATAATAATACTGGCCATTTCATTGACTACATTGGGCATTTTTGTTCATTTCACTGACTATTTAGTTGATTTTTTTTCATTCATCTTTGTTCATTTTTATTATTTCATTCATTTTGTGTTTTTTTTTTTAAATTATTGTTCGAGTTAATTTCTGTGGCTTTGTTCAGAAGCCACTGGGGAAGGGCTAAAGAGACACACGTGGCTCTGGGGCCACAGGCTGCAGAAATCTGTACTAAACCAATTGTAGACTATAGCCATAGATGCATCAGGGTGAATTGGAGAAGGGGAGGCAATCTTTGGGGTGGCAGTAGCTCAGGAGGTAGAGCACAGCATCCTTTAGCTGGAGGGTTGGCAGCTCAAACCTCGTTCTATCTCCCGCTCCGTTGCATCAGTGACACTGGTGTATGAATGTGAATGAATCGGACTGGCAGCCACATGTTTCCTTCAGTCTGAAGCAGATGTAACTTACCACCACCAGTGTGTGACCTGTAATGTGAAAAAAGTCGTGTGTTTTTCCTACTTTGAGTGAAAACTTTATGACTGTAGTTTTTTCATGCTGTGGCTCCTTTAAATTAAGACACACTTCCTGCACTATTGAGTATTTCCAGTAGCAGAAAGGCATAACTTTGGCATGAAGTGAACCACACTGCTGCCCAATAGTTTTTATTGTTTCCTACGGGTCATATCTTTCATGTTCCTGGATGTTTTGCAGTACTCTGTAAAACTGGGTTTGAATGTAACATTTCTATTTTGGGTCCCAGCCTGAAGACCTCTGTGAAGACAGAGAAGGCGCAGAAGGAGGTTAAACTGAGCCCACTACCCAAACGAGCCAAGCGCACCTACCTGGCAATGGACACGGACAAAGAAGTCATCGGCTATGTTATCCCTATATTTAGAGCCAAGTGAGTGAGACAACAACAGATGATCATTAAAGTCGATGATGCTGCATGTTTTGACTGTTAATGGCTCTTGTTTTTTAGCCACGATACAGTTCGGGGTCTGATGGAGGCCCGTGAGGATGAGGTGACCGAGGAGGGCATTCAGTATGTGGCCATGAGGAACCTGTTTGTCAGGGAGGCAAAGGAGGCCATACAGGTTAAAGTGGAGAAGAAAACCAGGTCCAAGCACATCAGGGAATCTGTTGAACGCCTGGAATTTGGCAGGACGGTAAATCTTTCCCAGGTTCTCTTTGTATTGTGGATTTTTGACAAGTAAGTAGAGCAGGGCCATAAAGTAACAACTACAGATACTGTGATATAGTATAGTTTATATCACGATATTTAATGATTATGTATATTTAAGTATTTATTTATAATAAAGCATTAATTTGCTCTGTCATTTAATCTATTTTGATTTTGCTTTGGACATTAAATCAAAATAAATCAAATGAGTATGAAAAAAATCTGAATGAGAACTTTTCAAACACAAAAATCAGAGTAAAACTTTTGCCTCTTGAGTCTTTTTCACCTTTTTGCATATTTGAGTCAGCATAGTCAATATGACATTTTCAACTCTATAATTAGAAATGTAATCCAATCATTTCTGATTCTACTGATCTTCAAGATCAAAGTTAAGGTCATTTGATGAACAAGAGTGAATCACATATTAACATTTGGTGTCTTTGGTTATAATAGTTTTGATACTATAGGTCAAAACAGGTTTTTATTATTTATTAATGCTATAGCCTAATTAATGTGCAAAGTTGGAGGTGGTTCCCATAAGTCCAGGGACGTTGGAGATACAGAGCTAAATTGATTTTTGCAGTTATTAATGCTGTGATCTAATTTGGCAGTATCCCCTACCACCACACACCCACCCACACACACACACACACACCCCCACACACACACACACACACACACACGCACACACACACATAGCGAGAGGTCAAAGTCAGGGTCAAGGTCATTTGATGAGTGACAGGTGTCCTGGAGTCTAATCTATCACATATTACAATTTGATGCTTAAGCTATAGAGATTTTAGTACAATAGGTCCATTAAAAAATAATAATAATAATTACCTATTTAATATGCAAATTGGGCTGTAGTTGCTATCTTGGGGGCACAGAGCCAAACATTTGTATCTTTCGTATCTCTTCACTAACTTTGTTTGGGCAGAGGTAATAATCATTTAGCATTTGCTCTGATATTTACTGATGTTCAGTGATATGAAGGTGTTTACTGTGAGTACATTTTTGGCCATATTTCCCAACTTTACTGACAAGCTCATGTCATGTGTTCAGTGAAGGAATGTGCTGCTGTTTTTACTATATAGATGGAGGAGTGGTCTGAATTCAGGAAGAAAATGAACCCGGACAGCCTGACACACCCTCCAGAGCTTATTGTCAAACCCCGTGGACAGACCGTGTGGGAGGGCAAGAGTGTCACGTTGCACTGCACCGTGGCTGGGTGGCCCAAACCTAGGGTGGCCTGGTAAGAGATGGTTTGAGTTCACAGCCCTCCATCTTCTTTTACTCACAAAAAAGAGAAGTTACTGTCCAGGAGTGTAATTATCAACCAGGTTTTCCAACACACACTCAAATTCTGATGGCAAAAATGAACCAGTTGTTTTCATGCTGTCTTCAAGGTACAAAAACAATGTGCTCATTGACGCTAAGGCCCATCCGGAGAAATACACAGCAGAGAGCAGTTACAACATGCACTCCCTGGAGATCAAGAAGTAGGTAATCATGAAGCTCACACTGCATGGCCTTCCCCAAATACATGTGGCCTCAGCTTCAGTGTTTGCTCTTCAAATTACCCTGCAAAGATCCAAGGGCAAATGAGATCCCAGTAATTTACCCTTCATGTTTGTGTTTGATTTCCAGCTGTGACTTTTTAGACACTGCTCAGTATCATGTGTCTGCTCTCAATATAAAAGGAGAAACTTCCTTTGTGGCCACTATTGTTGTCAAAAGTAGGTAACTTTTTTATCATTCCCTTTTCTCTCTGCAAGAACTTATTCCTCATTCAGTCAAGGGTTTATAATGTTGTCTTAGTGAAGTGGTCATATGTGTGTCATCAGGGTTCCAGGAAGGTGAGGAAGCAGGCCCTCTTGATCCCAAACCACGTGAGTTACTTTCAACATGTTTGGGTAGCTTTTTGAAGGTAGCTTTTTGTGGTCAACAACTCCCAAGGAAATCCAAGTAATCTTCAAAAACTTCCTTGAAGGTAATTTAGCAAGACAAAACTGTATTAAAACTGCACAAAATAAAAATGTAGCTGCAAGAACATGAAAATACGTAAAAATGCACTGCGTGATTTGCAAGTTATTTTTTATTCATCTGATTTGGGCAACAGCCATTTACATAAATGCATGTTGCAAATGTCTTTAGGGTTTTCTGGATATTTAGCACAAATTTCAAGATAATCCACTGAAAAAAAGAGTCAAAAGCACAGGGACATACCAACAATGAAACATACCTTCAAGGCCTGATCTTAAAATATAGCTTACAGCTGATGAAATTTCCCCATCTTTCTGTTTTTAATCTATAACATGAAACTTAATCATGTGGAAATATTGATGTTTAAGTTTAGGATGGACCGTGACTCCAGCCAATTTTTAAATAGTTGCATGCTTATGGAACAGGTCTTGAAAGAAGGTTGCTTGCTATGACAAACTCACAGGGATTCATCTGTCTACTCTCAAGGTCTTAATATTTCATCCCTGTTTTGTGCTGTGGGCTGTCTCAAATCAAAAAACATATGTAAACTGTGTAAATGATAGTTACAAGTCCAGTCTGAGGGAAATCTCTTCAGCAGTCCCACAAGGCTCAGTTTTAGGGCTCTTTCTGTTTTCTGTCTATACTTGTATGCAGATGATGCAATGCAGTACAGTTGCACCCTCCTTGCACCAAGCTGTTGAGGAGCTGCAGACAGTTTTTGAACAGCTGCATACTTCTTCACGTGGTCTAAAACTCATTGTTTATGTAAAAAAATGAAATGCATGATTTTCTCCAGAGCTTGGCTAAAGAACTTTGACATGTCCATCTTCACTGTAGCGAGGGAACCAACTGAACAGGTATCATCCTACAAGTACCTGGGAATCTGGGCAGATGATAAGCTGTTATTTAATGTTTATTTGATTGAAACACTAATTAAGAAAGCTATAGTTAGGCTAGATTTTTATCAATCAATCAATCAATCAATCAATCAATCTTTATTTGTATAGCGCCTAATCATAATCGCCGATTATCCCTAGGCATTTCACAATTCAAGGCCGAAATCTCATCAATCAATGGTTTTAGAACCAGAACAAAGCATACTTCAATTTTGCTGCAAAGAAAACACTGGTCCAGACGATTTTTCTAAGCATTTTATATTATGGGGACATTACATACGGTACATGCATGCCACTGCTTCGGTATTGTGATGTGATCAAATCAAAATCAAATCAACCTTTATTGTCATTTAGATGTACATACAGATGTAGTGCAGGCAAGATGAGGGAGCATTTCTCTATAGGAACTTAATATTAAAGAAAAAGAAAACACACATTTAAACACACACACAGTGAACACACATACATACACATATCCCTGAGATGTCAGCAATTGACAGGGATGGATATAGTCACTGAATTGTGTCCAAGGTTGTCCAAGCAGCAGCTTGAGTTTAAAGAGGTCCCTTCATAACCAAGTCAGTGTCTTGCACACATTATTGTGTATTTTATAAGTTAGTCTCCTGGCCTTCCCTCACTGTAAGGAGGAAACAGCACTGGTTAATATTTTCCTACAAAGTCCAACTGAGCATATTTCCATCACTCCTTTGCAATCTTCTTTCCCCTATAAACAACTGCTATAACTTTAACTCCAAGTGGCTGCTGTATAATATTCCTTGAGTGAGCAAAACAGTGTTCTTTTATATTGCTCCTTAGTCTTCAGAAAACACTACAATTACACAAACTGGTTGAAATTAATAAATTCAAATCCTTGATAGGGAGCCATATTAATGAGAAATTTAAATGCTTTTCCTGAGCTGGATTTTAAATCAGTAATGTTCTTTTATTGTTATCGATGTGTTGACTTTGTTGTCGTATTGTCTTGTTTTATGTACCGGTGTGCTGTCTTTGCCAGGTCTCCCTTGATAAAGAGATGGCAATCTCAAGATAATCCATCCATTTTCTACCCCTTAATCCTTGGAAGGGTCAGGGGGAGGGGAGAGGGGCATCGGGGGGGCTGGAGCCTATCCCAGCTGACTTAGGGCGAAGGCAGGGTACACCCTGGATGAGTCGCCAGTTCATTGCAGGGCTCTCAAGGGAATCTAAAGATTAAATAAATAAATACAACAAACATCTGAATATGTTTCTGATACCTGCAGATGGTTTCTGCCTTGAACATGGTGTTACTTTTGAGACGACCATCATTGACAAATTCGAAGTGGCCTTTGGTCGTGAGGGTGAGACAATGAGTCTGGGCTGCACCATCATTGTTTATCCCACTGTGAAGAAATACCAGCCTGAGATTGTCTGGTACAGAGACTGTAAGTAGAAACATCATGTATGTAGCAGTAGCATGTCCTTTGTAATTATGAACCCATCAGTATTATCAGTTCAGTCATTTTGAATTTTCTCCTTCAGCTGTGCCTCTGAAGCCTTCTAAGTGGGTGCACACCCACTGGTCTGGGGACCGTGCTACTCTCACTCTCATTCACCTCAATAAGGAAGACGAGGGCATGTACACCCTGCGCATGAACACAAAATCCGGCTTTGATGCCTACTCTGCTTATGTGTTTGTCAGAGGTATGATTGTGGATGTTTTAACTGCAGCTGTGAAACATAAAGCTGTCACATTGTAATTTAGCATTGTCTGTTTCAGAGGGTTACTCTGACACCATTTTAAAAAATACAATACAAACATCCCCCTGCCCTAAAAAGTGCTGTAAAAAAATTTTTTTTTCACTTTCAAAGGAAAAAATCTTTTATGAACTTCTCTTCTGACCAGAACTATAAAAAATGTGTTGATCCTTTTGATATTTTTTTCAAATTCAAGCCATTTTTGCTCTGAAATTGCCCCCTATTTTAACAAGGAAAAACCCAAAATATGAAATGTTTTCCAAAAAAAAAAAAAGTGCAAAGTGCATTACTTGGGTTTAAGTTATCAAAGCCTTGTATGTATATATTCTTTGAATGAATTTTGTTGTCATGCAGTAACCATGACTGGAGCAGGAGTGCACCAGTAAAACCTCTCTATAAAAGAATCCTTGTGGCCCGTGGTGTAAATTCATGTAAATTTTCAAATTATTCAATTTTCAAAGCAGATGCTCAGCTTCAGAAGGTAGTTAGAGTATATGTATCACATTATATGATGCCTAAAATAAAGCAGATCCAATAAATTTAATTTGAATGGAAGTCAATGTGTCAAATTTGATCTTTAACCCTCTGACACCATTTTGGACTATTTTTGACAGTTCTTGCAAATTTTAGTATTAATGGTCAGAAATTTTTATGTTGAAAATTTCCACATATAATTTTTTTTTTTTTTTTTACCAAAGTTTATCATTTCAACTTCAGGTTTCATTCCACCCTTTAAATCACTGTGTAGCACATTTTGCATATATTTTTGTACATTTAAGGATGTTAAGCCAACAAAAAAATTGGCTCATCAAGCTTGAACTTTGCAAGAAATGTCAAAAATGGCCCCAAATGGTGTCAGGGGGTTAACGTAACAATGGGCACAACTGTTGAAAGCAAACCAGCTTCTAACTGGTGACCATACAGAGCAGTCCCGATCCAAACTGCAGTGTCTTGAAGTGACACAAAGCTCTCTCCTTCTTTCAGGGTGTTTGGTTTCATGTGAGGAATGTGGGTTCTCTATCTGTCTCCAAGTCAGAAATACCACAGCACATAGTCTGAACTGCAAAACAACAGTAACAAAACAACAGTTTTAAGCCTGAGGGGAGCTGTTCATACTCACAACACTGCTTAATCTGAGCTGAAATTTGAACTAATTTATCATAGATGACTGCTGTACTGCCTCTCATACTGTACTGTGAAGTAGGTCAGAAAATAGATACTGGCGATGTAATGGAGAAGAGCCTGATTTAGAAACAGCATTACTCACAAGTGTGTCTGTCTGTGTGTGTGTGTGTTCTTGTGCTTGTGTGCTGAAATGCCAGATGCTGATGTGGAGGTGGAGGGGGTTCCCGTGGCCCCCCTGGATGTGTGCTGTCATGATGCCAACAAGGACTATGTGGTGGTGACCTGGAAGCAGCCAGCGGTGGAGGGCAGCAGCCCCATCCTTGGATATTACATAGACAGGTTAGCTCAGGGGTCGGCAACCTTTCTAGTGTAAGGAGACATATTTAGACAGAAAGTAAACATGCATGAGTGACAAGAGCCATACAAAATATTTCAAATCTTTACGTTCAATGTGACATTTGATGCACATTTTAGCTACAATCTGTTTAAAAAGTTTTATTACATCATGCATTTTCCCCCTTTTTGTTTACTAGTTTGATGTCCATTAACTTGTTAATTTTTATTCCTTTTGTTGATTATTTAAACTTTTTGTTCAACTATGTAAATTAGTTTGTACATGACTAAATTATTGTGTTCCATTTTATTGACTCTTTTTGGTCATTTTTGTTAATTTCATAAATTATTTAGTTTTTGTATTTTTTTCATCTTTGTTTGTTTACCATTGTATTAATTGTTGTGAAAATGATTTTGAGATTATTTTATTTATTATTGTTAATGTGTGTTAATTTGGCTTATTTTTGTTCAATTTTTGTTTTTTATTTATACACCTGATTATTTTGTTCATTTTTTTCCTTTATTTTCATTAAGCCAATGTTTTCTTTTAGTTGGTTTGTGAATTTTTCATTTTGTTGTTGGATTAGTGCTTATTTTGCTCATTGTGATGAATTATAATATGTTATTTACATGACTAAATAAAGCCACAGGAGTCACAGGGAGGGGCTGTAGAGCCACAAATAGCAGACCCCTGGATGACCTCAATCTTTCCACTGCTGAAAAGTAGCTAAGCATTTTCTAAAGCTTTGTATTAAATCAGTTTTTTCCCCAAACGTTTGTGGCTCAAGACCAAAAAATACATCTCCTTGAGACTCAAATGCAAAAATCCACACAATATAACAATGTATAACAACCCATGTCTTAAATTTGATTTGATGTCATGAACACCAGCATATCTTGCAGTTTTCAGTGTGCACAAAGTACATACAGTACATACACAATGAAAATAGAAGTAGAATAATTAACAGAATATTTTTAACATAACACTACATTGTAGTTAATATATCATCTGGTGTGAGCAGATGGTTACAATAATGAGCTGATAAGTGTTTCTCCTACAACTATGACTCAGGTCATTACTATTTCATTCTGTTGACAGGTGTGAAGTGGGGACACACCACTGGGCTCAGTGTAACGACACCCCAGTCAAATACGCCCGCTTCCCCGTCACGGGGCTCGTAGAGGGGCGTTCCTATGTTTTTAGGGTGAGGGCCTTAAACAAGGCAGGCTTGAGCCGTCCATCCCGTGCCTCAGAGGCTGTGATTGCAATGGATCCCTCTGACAGAGCCCGACTTAGAGGTGAAGGACACATCAGAGTGTTGGAAACACACCTCAAAAATGCATCGTGTGGCACATTTTAATTTATTTACTGCTATTATTTTCCCTCAGCTGGACCCTCAGCTCCCTGGACTGGAATGATTAAATTCACAGAGGAGGATCACACTGGTATGATGAAGTTTGGCTTGACGATTACTGTTAATAGTGCAGTAATTTTTGTGTAATGATTTAATAGGGGCAGTGTATTTAAAGAAAAACTACCAGAGTTAACTGAAATGTAATTTTTTGTTTCAGTGTCACCCTGAAACTGAAATACAAAAATAACATTATAAAGTTCTGTGTAATTTTACCTGCACAGAGATACAATAAAAAAGTACAGGAATTATTTCATGTCAGTAAAACATTGTTCATAACACCCTTATATTAGGTTGCCAAGTACTGCATGAAACACAGAGGCTCAAACACGCAGAGCAATAAAGGGACAGATGTTCATGTTAATAATAATAATAATAATAATAATAATAATAATAATAATAATAATAATAATACAGTTTATTTCAGACTCATAGGCCTGTATCAGCATCAAAAGGGATTAAATAAATAAGATAAAATATGTATATCCTTGGGGATATAGTACAACTAGAAATCGCTCAGAGATTGTAGACCTCCATCAAGGCAGCCCAGTTTCTCTTCATAGTGAAAACCTACCATCATCATTTGAACCTATGCTCATTTCCCCCATGATGTTTTTGCACCTAAAAGTAATATTCTTATTCATTTGGCCCTCATTATTGGATTCTCTGACCATGAAAACCTATCATTAGCATTTGGAATCACATACATATCATTATTAGTTCAATAGTTACTCACAAAAAATAATATTTTCATAATGGTGGTTTTCTTCTGGATCCAGTAGATAAGATAAGATAAACTTTTATTAGTCCCACAGTGGGGACATTCACACTCTGTAATTAGCTCTGTAAATGTTTAAGATACATCAACTCTGTGGGCACATTACTGAATCAGCAGACTTTCCACTTCAACTTGATGTCAGTGACATGTCTATAGCTTTATTTACTCTCTTGCAGTAGCTACTTTTCGGCAACCCCTGTAAGTATACACATTCTGGATCATTATATCTGGAATATTAGATCTATTATGGTGTGATCTTTGGGTTTTTGTTAAATTTTCTGGGTATTATTTGTGATGGTGCAAGGACAAATGTTGAATTTGGTCCTGTCTCACAATGGTGAAGAATCCTTTCAAAATCTGGATCTACACGATGATCCAGATCATTCCCAGAATTGATCCTTGTGCTATTTCTGACCTATCCTGAAAATTGCATTCAAATCCGTACATAACTTTCCAAGTTACGCTGTGAACAAACAAACAAAAAAATCAATAAAAAGATAAACTAACGGCAACAAAGCATAACCTCTTTAGTGGAGGTATCAACATGCACAGTATACACAATTAAAAACAACTGAAGTAACAACAAAAGCATAGAAAAATTCATCATTAAAGTGTTTCAAATAATTATTCCAATGTCATCTCATTTTATTCTAACTTCACCTGTTGAATAATAGACCCATACCCCTAAAACATAAATATAATGTGAACCTCCTCTTGCCTCCACAGCGGGTGTGGTCCCCGGAGAACCTACTGATGTTGTGGTTACCGAGGCAACCAAGAGCTATGTGGTACTGGCCTGGAAACCACCAGCCCAAAGGGGTCATGAAGGAGTCATGTATTACATCGAGAAGGTGAGGGGGAAAAAAAGGAAAAGCTTCTCTTTTTTCCATGTGGGGCGCCCTGACTTACATATGTGTGTCTCTCGCTGCAGTGCATGTCAGGAACAGAAACCTGGCAGAGAGTAAACACTGGTATCCCAGTCAAGTCTCCCCGCTTTGCCCTGTTTGACCTGGCAGAGGGGAATGCGTACAACTTCCGTGTGCGCTGCTGTAATTCTGTCGGTGTGAGCGAACCGTCTGTGCCCACAGGAGAGATCACTGTTGGGGACAAACTGGGTGAGCAGGCTTAGATTTGGACAGATTTTAAACTTTCAGTGGTTTTGTGGACTGGACACAGGACATACCGTAATAATGTGAACTAGTGCCAGTGGTGGGTAGAGTAAACAGAAGCAGTACTCAAGTCAAAGTACTGTTACTGTACTTTATAATTAAAATGACTCAAGTAGAAGTAGAAGAACTCATAAAAATATGTACTTGAGTAAGGGTAAAATAATATGTCATAAAAATGACACAAGTAGTAAATAGCTTTATAATGTTGAAGCTATTGCAGTTTTCTAATCTACAAGTAATGAAAATGTAAAGGTCACATTTATTGTCATTAATCCAGTGTCAGAAACCAGAACCAGGTGAATGTAAAAATACTTAATGTAAGACATGGTACAGGATTTGCTTATTGCAAATTTTTTTTGCTTAATTTGTTTGTTTTTGTTCTTTTATTTGGTTATTTTGACCATTTTTGCTCATTTTTTCTTTATTTTGTTAATTTTGTTAATTTTGGGGGGATATCTTATTCGTTTTGGATCATCTGGTTGCTTATTTTGATCATTGTTTGCTAATTTTCTTGCTTTTTTGTAGAATTTGTTCAGTTTGGTTGGTTATCTTGTTAATCTTTGTTTTTTTACTTGCTTATTTTGTTCATTTCTGCTTATTTTGTTGCTTATCTTTTGAATTTGTTTAGTTTTGTTGCTCAGTTTCTTCATTTTGGTTTATTTTCTTGATTATTTTGTTCATTTCTGCTCATTTTGTTGCTTATCTGGTTGAGTTTGTTGAATTCTGTTGCTTAGTTTCTTCATTTCTGCTCATTTACGTATTTGAATATTTTGTTCATCTTTGCTCATTTTGTGGCCTACTTGGCTGATTTCAGATGTAATATTGTTGAGTTTTGGTTCATTTTTTCCTTAACTTGATAATTGTGTTGATTTTTTTTTGTTTGTTTTGTGATTTGTGGACAAATGCAACTGAGTAAAAGTACAGTTTTTTTCATCACAGATGTAACAAAGAATAAAATGTATTCTTCAAAACATCTACTCTCAGATGTATATTTTTCTCACCAAAACTACTCAAGTACATGTAATGGAGTAAATATATTGGACTACTTCCCACCTTTGATTACAACGCACAACACAATTATTTAGAAGAATATCACTCATGTTGTTCATCCAATTATTAGTGCTCGCTACATGATTTTATTTCTCTTCTAATTCTGTTTAGGGTTTAATCTTAGCTGCTGTGTTTCTTATTATTTCCTCTTATAATAGACCTGCCCTCAGTTCCGGGCATCCCAGTGGCCACCAGAAGCACTAGCACCTCTGTGGTGGTCTCCTGGGCCGCCTCTAAGGAGGTCAAACACCTGGCTGGATACTATGTTGAATGTAGTGAAGTGGGCACTGATGTCTGGATGCCCTGCAATAACAAACCTGTGAAGAAGACCAGGTAGGCAGTTTGACACAAATAAAGAATTAACACATATTATTGGCACATTCTATTAATGCACCATTACGGTACATGTGCACAATAGAATCAGAATACAATGTAAAATCCTTTGAATTGATTGGGTCAGAAAATACAACATGAAGCTCATTTAAACCAAGTGTTGTCCAGCTGCACATGGTTGTTATTGTTCATCCTACTTTTTGTCACAGGAATGGATGTTACACTAAGTACTGTTGAAGCCATTTAAATCTGGTTTTAATGTGTTTATACAGTGCACATTTTTTGAATTTTAATTTACAATCCTACAAACATGGAACCGTATGGGCGAGGAGATAAAAAATGTCAAAAAATTTAACAGTTTTCAGGGGATATAGATAGTGATAGTCACAGGATGGTGTTGTTACATGTTGTTATTCATATAGGATCAATATGTTACTTATTCTAATGAGTATCCATGTATTTATGAGTTTATGTTTAATGTAAATTGCTCCTTTTCTGTCTGATAATATGTGTATTTCAAGCTGATAATGACTATTATTAGCATTAATTATTATTTAGAAAGCGGGATAAGAGGGAACGGGTGGGATTTAGTAAGTTTAAACTTCATGCCACTCATTTTTAACATGTTAAAAAAGTGTTAATTGCTGTTTCCTTATATTATTTCTTGTATTTCGTGTTAATTTTATGTTTAAATAAATGTTCACACAAAAAAAGACAAAAACAACTAAAGGCAGATATTTGCAAGTGCCATCACAATTTTAGCATCAGCTCTAGGTGGCCTAAGACATTTGCACAGCACTGTACTTTTAGTGATTCATGTTTCACTTCTTTCTTGTTCTCTTTCAGGTTTGTGTGCCACGGCCTGAGAACTGGCACAAACTATACGTTCAGAGTGAAGGCCGTCAACGCTGCTGGATACAGTCAGAGCTCTGCCCTCTCCGATGCCGTGGTCGTGCAGGCTGCCATAGGTAAGGGTCCTCATGCAGCATTTCCATTAGTATTCACTGCACCAATCATCATCTCAAGCTTTGCAAAAAATGTGCCGCTGGAAATATAAGTCCTACCTTTTTCACATTCAAAAACCTTTTTTTTTTTTTTTTTGCTTTTTGAGCTCCACGCAAATTGTTTATTATAAAATCTACATTTTCCCGCTCCATCTTCTCTTCCTAACAATGAACCTGTAAAATTTTAGTTACATTTCATTTCCTTCATGCCTCATGCATCTAGCATATCATGTCTTTATACCTTATGCTGCTGCTAGTTCATTTCATTTGCATGTGCCTGCCTTCCCTGCGTAACACTATCATTCATCTCTTCATCTTGTCACATTTCCGTTTCTAGTTCAGCAAATGTATTGGTCTTAATAACAGCAGTCTTAACAAATGAAGCAAGATAATATAATAATCAGAGGTGGGTAGAGTACACAGAAACAGTACTCAAGCAATAGAATGGTTACCTTAGAACTCTAATGACTCTAATACTTGTAAATATTAGTACAGTGGTACCTCGGAAAACAAGTTTAATCCGTTCCAGCGTCACGCTCGGTATCCGAATTTCTCGTTATCCGAAGAGACTTTTTCCATAGGAATGCATGTAAAACCGATTAATCGGTTCTGGACCCATGACAAATTCCCACATAAAGTATGTATTACACACTGTGTAATACATACACACTGTGTAATACATACTTTATTACATGTATTACGTGCACATTTATTCATTATTATTATTTGATAAGGAAGTTATGTTAATTATCTGAAATGGAACGCATGAAATTAGTTCTAAAAATGATTTAGAATGACACACTTACTTAGGTGGAAGGTAGAGGACCTTGATGAATTTATACTCCTCCAGAATGTCGTCCTCC